>SNQJ01S0052249.1:28948-50758 GCA_010110895.2 Picea sitchensis | reverse complement strand
AAAACTTTCCAAAAAATACACAACGCAATAAAAATGGGTTCTCTACAAGTATACAAATTTTTGGAATGAAATTTCATCAGTAAGACACTCAACACCTACAAGAACGAAAACATATACCTTATATTTTGTTGGAAAAACAAGATACCACTTTTAGAAAAAATCAAATTTGACCTAGTTATTCACAATGTCTATGAACAAAAGTTGTATATTCGGAAATCTAATTCAATTTACTATTTTTCATCTTCTTACGCCATATTCAATTTCATTGTAAAAGTACCTTGAATAATCCCTCCAAGTTAACAGATTAATGTTTTTCCAGGTTTGCATTGCCACTAACGCGTCACGATAGACTATCATTAGCTTGCACTCACCCTTAGACACTTTATCATTCATATAAATATATGTATCATTCTTATTCTTTCTTCACATTTCTTCATATCTGTATACATCCAAGGATTAGGTTAACTTGATCCCTACCTTGATAATTTATATCTTTCATGTCATAAAAAATTTAAAATGTGAATGATGAAAATAATCTATAATGTTAAATTGTTGGAGTCTCACAGACGAGAGGAAATTGACACTAGTTTTGTAGGGATCAAAAGAGATAGACATTGGCTGGAAGCCTCGATGTTGGTACGTTGGTTGGAAGCCTGGACGTTGGTTGAAATCCTAAATGTTGGTTGACATGAACCTTGGACGTTGGTTTAAGTTATAAATGTTGTTTGACATGAATCTTGGACATTGGTTGGCATTGGCTCAAGTTGGTTGGAAGCCCCAACCAAAAATAATGTTGTTTGGAATCCAAGGAAGAGGAAAGAGGAGGAATGTAGCTTGGAATACAAGCAACAAGCAACCAACCAAGAGGAGCTTCTTGGAAGCCAAGCATGAAGCCAAGAGGAAAGGAGGAAATAGAGGCACCTAGAAGAAAAAAAGAATGAAAACCAAAGAAACATGTAGCAGCCCAATGAAACTAGTCAAAACAACCTCAATATGAGGCCAAATATAAAGCTTTGGATAACCTCTGATAAAAACTTGAAGGTTGCAAAAAATTTGGATGAAATGTTTTCGAAAGCATGGGGGAGTAATGTAAAATGGAAAATCAATGCAATCAGTAAAGAGAATTGATATTAACATGGTAGACATGTTGTACCACACAACAAATTGTTCCTACTTCCAATAAGCTGCTCCACCTTCTCCTGCTAAAAAACAAACTATTTAACACTCACATGCAAGGGTGGTTTGTGTATTAAACTTAAACAAAACACACATTTCTCTTAATCACCACAGTGTTGAAATAATCTCATTTTTCATGTTCTTGCAATAGTGTTATTGGACTAATCGATAAGTGCGGACACAAACTGATCTCCCTAGTTTCACACCAAAACTAGAACAAAACAACACAAAATATAAAAATTTCCCTAAGTTTCAAATCTTTAAGTGCAGACACAAACTAATCTCCCTAGTTTCACCCCAAAACTAGAACAAAACAAGACAGAATATAAAACTTTCCCTAGGTTTCAATCATCAAGCATACTAAATAACAAGAGATAAATGATATACCTTTTAAATGTCGTTTTTCCTCACTAGTGTCATCCTCTCTCCGTTCCAAGTCTTATGGGTTGTTGAACCTATAAAAAGACATAAGACAACGAAGTGAAAGCAACAATGTATACTCAACAAAACTTATGTATGTGATCAAAGAGTCATACAATAAAATAAATATAATTTTATGGGAAAGAAATATATTGTTATATTATAAATATGAAAAGGAGAATACAACCAATTCCTTGATGTTGTAAGGTACCTTCCAATAGTTCCTTTCTTCCCACACATTTCTTGCTTCACAGATTCTGAGACCACCAATCTATTTTGGCAAAGCAAATCCCAAAGCCAACATACAAGCTCCAAAAACCCCAATCTACAAAGCTCAAGAACTTTTCAACTCAATAATTTACCAACCAAGCACTAGCGAACTCAATCCAAGATAAGTTTTCCCATGAGAACTCTTCTCCTTTTATAAGCTGAAAAGGATAGGGTGAGGAGGTGACTCAGATATTCTATTCTAGAACTTTCGATAAATTCATCTTTTTCCTTCGTACGAAAATTGTCTCACCCTTAACACTGAGAAAACTGCAACGACATCACAAGACATTGTGGTGCAACTTGCGAGGATCCTAGATTGTCTCACCCTTAACACTAAGAAAGGTGAGACAATCCCTTTTTCTAAGTTTTTTGAGAAAGGAAAAGTATATTTCCATATCTCTGGGAAAATGTGTCTTCATTCTTCTTCAGGGATTCAGGCAATTGATCCTTCTCAAGACAAAGGATAATTTTACATCATTAACAATCATAGATGTGACGAAAATAATGTGTAACAAGTAGATAATGTACTCTCCATGCAATAAAATTCATTTTACGATAGATATATGCTACTTCACAGAGATCCATAGAACTAATCATGATCTAAGTTGATGTAGGTAGTATGATAATGAAGATGAAGAATTATATACGTATAAATTACTTTGCTATGTTTTTTTGATGGTCTCTTTTCCTAAAACTCCAAAGAAATATTTCCTTTCTTCTTGGACAAAGACACCATTTTATAGTTATAATATATACACCAACTAATCAATTTCAGTAAAACAGATGAGAAATGAAATGGCCAATACATTAATTGTAAATGCAAAAACTTGAAATATATAGCATATAGTAATATATTTAAAGCTACCATATTGATGTGGTTTTGATGTTGTTGCATCGACTGTATGCATTGCAAGAATAGTGATCAAAAACATGATTACCAAGACATTAAATTCATTTTGACCCTACAACAACCCTCAAATATTAAAAAAAAAAATGTCGATACTCTTTCAGAGCATTGAATTATTTATAAGCCTCAAATATTTTATTTTTTATTATTATTTTGGCAATTTAATATAATTTTTTAATTAATTGTTATTATCTTCACGGTTTTTAAGGTGAAAACTATCTCATAATAATAATGTGTCATAGATAATAAATTTCGTTGTGTATTAAGTTTCTTAAAAATTTCAATTTGTGTATTAAGTTTGTTAAAAAATTCAAATGTAATTTTTGGTGTTTAATGAATTAAATATTTGAAGGATGTGTCTCTTAAAGAAAGTGGACATTAAGTAGAAACATCGAACACAAACCTGATTATTGAATGTTCTAAATATGTGCCTCCAAACATGCTTATATACATGCCTAAGTCATGTGCCTCAAAAAGTGTCCATATACATGTTCATATGAGATGAAATCATATACTTGTTCATATGAACTGAAATTTATTGACGCACAGATTTTATGTAACTCAAAGGATGTTTTTGGTAAAATAGATGGTCATGAAACATATGAGTGTAGGGAGTAGAAATAGTTCTCTAATTAGGATCGATATAGCTTGGATATTCTCTTGTTAAGGCTCTGAATCAATAGCATCTTGATGTAGGAGCATCGCTCCACCTCAGCACACGCCAGTTAGATTTCACGTGTGGTGAAAATTTAAGGGAGGAGAGGCATCACCCTCTCATTTTTCCTCGAGAATCCAAGGCATGATCTAGGAAATTAATGAAGACAAGATGGAAGAGCCAAATTGTGATTTTGCACAAGATCGAGATAAGGTCACCATTAAGTGGTTGATGGCAGAAGGGATCTGCATCCGATTTGGAGTAGATTTTGATCATTGTAATTTGCACTTTCAATAGGCATTTTGAATGGTGATTTGACACCACTAGTTTATCTTGTGAGGGAAGCTCATTGAGCCCCTCTTGTATAAATTGTTGTATCGTTGTGAATTAGAGGTTAGACGATAGAGGCTTATGAAGTTGGTTATTGTAGGTAGATGCATAAGAGAGAAACAAAAAGCCAAGACTCAGTTGTAGCTTAGACTCTACTATTGTAATTTGACATTTCATCATTAATAGAAAAGAACAGTCTTTCTTGTTTTAAATTTATGTGTAATGGATTCTGTGATATGGGTGTCATTTACATGTTTGTGAATTGTATATGAATGTTAGAAATCTTCTGCAGGGATAGAGATACAGTTTTCTATCCGCAAGTCTATTGATTTAAGTCTGGTTCTCTAGGCTAAGTGCAATGAGTGAGCGATAGAGAGAGGAAAATATATGAACCGACGCAAGGAGTGCCTGTCTGAAATCAGTGGAGCTAGAGGAGAGACTGCTAGGAGGGCACACCAGATTTATCCACAGACCCAGGGAGAAATTTCAAGGTGGTTAAGTACCTTGGAAAGAAAAACTATGTAAGAGGAAGCACAACATAGATTTACTGAACACTCTAAAAGATTCTTCCACGAAGGCATCGAGATGGTGTGAGTGTGCACAAGTAAAACATGGTTGGAAGTGTTGGACTTCTTAGGAGAATCCCATAATTGTTGAACATTCTAAGGAAGGAAGGTTTTGAAAGAGTGCATCGACAAAGGAAAGGAGATGCCTTAAACCTTTCCATAAGGCTAATGGAGAAGTCATCGAAGAACTGATCCAAGTACAAGGAGTATGCCAAAGGTGTTATAAGTTCATATTACAAGCTTAGGAATAACGGCGAGAGACCGTCAGGAGGGCAAGAAGAAGTCCACTGAAGGACGCAAAGGAACTAGGAACCTTGGAGTTTTTCAAGCCGAGGAAAGTCACATAAGAGTCTATGCAAAACTCTGAAAGGAGTTCATAAAGAATTCGAGAATAGCCTAAGTTTTGAAAGAAGAATCTATGCTAAGTGTGAAAAAGGGGTCCAGGACTTGCTGAAGTCCCGAAGACAAATAAATCATCCATCGTCAAAGAGGAGAAAGGTGGCAGAAGATCGAGAGGTTCAGGAGAAA
This sequence comes from Picea sitchensis, assembly GCA_010110895.2. Taxonomy (NCBI): domain Eukaryota; kingdom Viridiplantae; phylum Streptophyta; class Pinopsida; order Pinales; family Pinaceae; genus Picea; species Picea sitchensis. The sequence goes on along the minus strand of SNQJ01S0052249.1, from coordinate 45,906 downwards.
GAACTTTGGAAGGTTTCTTGAGAGAAAACAAATATTTTTGTGAAGTCATAAAGAGTGATTTCAATCCAAACCGTTGGATATGGAAGGAGTTGTGGTAGAGATCCACACATTTTGGAGGAGAAACCCTTCGGAGAATACCCAAAGAATTGGGGAAGTCGGAGTAATCCTAGTCATCCATTGATATAGGACGTGTGGCGAGGAATCAACACTTCATTGAATCACAATCATGAGAAGAAGATTTGGAAGAAGGGAGGACTCATGAAGTTTGATCTTATGAATTTATCACAATCATTGATCGTGAGAGGAGCGTGGACTATAGATCTGGTCTCGAAGAATTTGTCGATTCAGAATCAATGAAAAGCAAGTAAGCAGTTTACGATTGTCCTGAAGCATGGGATCACAAAGGCAGCTGACCCATAGTCATAGCCTATGGTCACATCAAGGAGGAAGCCTAGAATGGGTATCTAGAAGAGTTGGCATTGAGATTGAAAAGCGCTAAGGAGGGGGTCTGTGGGTGCATATAAACTACGCCTAGAAACTAAAGGGCCTGTGTCAAGTTAAATCGATTCCATCAAGAGCCTGATGAACCATTCGGTTTAGTGAATTGAATGATCCTGGACTAGGAGGTCGAGTCATCCCCTAGAGATAGAGAGATAAGGGGGTGGTTGGTTCCAGGAGTGGTATCAGAGCAAGTGTTTGTCTGTAGATTTCAGGTAAAGGAGCAGCTAGAGATGCTCTTAGTTGTAGAGTGAACAATAGACTTTCCATGAGGGAAGATAGAGGATGAATATGACTACTGAACGACATAAGTTTGGTCAAGAATCAGACCGCAAGATGAAGAGAAGAGAAGAGATGGACAAGGAGCTCAGTGGAATCTGAGCACAGATGGAGAAGCTAGCATTCAAGATGAAGCAGGAGGCAAAGGAGCGTTGAAGGTATGAGTGGCCTTTGAAAAGGACAGCTAAATGGCTTGCTCATAAGTTGTTGGCCAGAGGGAAGCGACAGATGTTAAGAAGGTGGCTAAGGCAGACTGAATTCCTCAATCATAAGGGAAAGATATTTGGAAATGGTCTTGTAGATTTCCAAGTGAGCAATGTGAAGAGGCAAATGGATCTCATAAACTATCATGTGAGCAGAGGAAACATACCATACTTTTAGATGGGAAAGGGAGAAAAGATGATCTCACCTAAGAGTTCATGTTAGATAAGGAGGTTGACAGATGAAGAGGAGGTAGAAGGAAGACCTCACTCAGATGGAGATTTTCTCAGAGCTGCGAGCCATCTGAATGAAGATGATGATAAGTTGCAAAATCCCACCATCGAAGAGAAGGATCATGGGATCATTCTGATCATTGGAGGAGTCGATATATTCCTACCAAGTGGCCGAGGAGAGGCTAGTATAGGTGTTGCAAATGAGATAGAAGGACAACAATCTGAGACTGTCATGGAGGAAAAGGAACAAATACTGATGTTTGTCCCAATAGAAGGAGAATGCCCAATTGAGTTACTCGCTCAGTGGGAATTGGAGTTAAAGTAACTAGAGGATTGGTTGGGAAATCCATAACCTGAAGGTGGCTACCGAGAGAGAGTCATGCTAGAGGAGACACACCAACATGAGTTGTAGTTGGTGGAAGCTAGAACAAAACCAATAGAGAAAATGACAAAGATCAATCTGTCAGAGGAAGTAGTTGAACGATAGTTTAGTATTGAGACTGCAGAAGTGGAATATGCAGCAGAGTGGGAATTTAAGGCCACAAGAGATGGAGAATATGACTTGGGAAATCAACATGATTTTCCCATGAACAAGGAAGAAATGCAACAAGCTAGCCTGCAGAAGAAGAGCCAGTCAATGGAGAAGCTAGACGAGGTATTTGAGGAGATAAGGAAGCTCATGTTGGAATTGGTAGAGGAATTGGTCAGCATGAGAAGATGGGAAATAGGAAACCTGCACGAACAACATGGATGTTGCAAGAGAAGAAGCAACGAATTAGAGGAGCCAAGAGACACCTCCAAGAGAAAGTTTGGGATCCAGGAGGATTTCAACCATTCTAGAAATCTTATGAGAAGGATCTTATGATTTTCGTAGTCGTGGAGTATGATGCAGGAGAATCACTCCACCTCATATTGCGCTAGTAAGATTTCACACATGGTGCGCATTTAAGGGAGAATAGGCACCGTCGCTCTCATTTTTCCTTGAGAATCCAAGGCATGATCCAGACAATTAATGAAGACAAGCTAGAAGATCCAAATTATTCTTTTGCACAAGCTGGAGATAAGGTCACCATTAAGTGGTTGATGACAGAAAGGATATGCATCCAATTTGGAGTAGATTTCCATCATGGTAATTTTCCCTTTCGATAGGCATTTTGAATAGTAATTTGACACCATTAGTTTATCTTGCGAGGGAAGCTCATTGAGCCCCTCTTGTATAAATTGTTGTATCGTTGTGATGTAGAGGTTAGACAATAGAGGCTTATGAAGTTGGTTATTGTAGGCAGATGCATAGGAGAGAAATAGAGAGTTGAGACTCATTTGTAGCTTGGACTCTATGATTGTAATTTGACATTCCATCATTAACAAAAAAGAACAATATTTCCTGTTTTAAATTTATGTGTAATGGATTATGTGATATGGGTGTCATTTACATGTTTGTGAATTGTAGATGAATGTTATAAATCATCTGTAGGGATAGAGATACAGTTTTCTATCCGCGAGTGTGTTAAGTTAAGTCTGGTTCTCTTGGCTATGTGCAAGGAGTGTGGGACAGAGAGAGAAAACTTTTTCAGTCAACGCAAGGAGTGCGTGTCTGAACTCAGTGAAGTCGGAGGAGAAATTTCAAGGTGGTTAAGTACCTTGGAAAGAAATACTATGTAGGAGGAAGCACAACACAGAGTTACTGAACACTCTGAAAGACTTTGTCGGGAGGGCATTGAACTAGTGAGAGCATGCACAAGGACAATATGATTGGAATTGTTGGAGTCCTTAGGATAATCCCAGAATTGTTGAACATTCTGAGGAAGAAAGGTTTTGCAAGAGTGCATCGAGAAAGGAAAGGAGATGCCTTAAACCTTTCCATAAGGCTAAAGGATAAGTCATCGAAGAACTGAGACAAGCACAAGGAGTGCGCCTAATGTGTTGTAATTTCATCTTACAATCTCAGGAAGTAGGGTGAGAGACTTCGAGGAGGGCAAGAAGAAATCCACTGAAGGAATCAAAGGAGCTGGGAACCTTAGAGTTTTTCAAGCTGAGCAAAGTCACAGAAGAGTTTGCGCAGAACTCTGCAAGGAATGAAGAAAGAATTCGAGAGTAACCTAAGTATCAAAAGTATAATATGCGCTAAGTGTGTAAAAGGGGTCGAGGACTTGCCGAAGTCCTGAAGACATAGAAATCATCCATCGTCAAATATGAGATAGGTGGAAAAAGATCGAGAGGTTCAATAGAAATAACTTTGGAAGGTTTGTTGAGAGAAAACAAAGATCTTCGCGAAGTCACGAAGAGCGATTTCAATCCAGACCATTGGATTTGGAAGGAGACATGGCAGAGATCCACACATTTCGGAGGAGAAACCCTTCGGAGAAGAGTTAAGAGGAGAATAATTGAAGAGCTGGGGAAGACAAAGTAATCCTAGTCGTCCATCGAGATAGGATGTGTGTTGAGGAATCAAAACTTCATTGAATCTCAACTAGTAGAAGCAGAGTCGGAAGAAGGGAGGACTCATGAAGTCCAAGCTCACAAATTGATCACAGTAATTGATCGCGAGAGGAGCATGGACTGTAGATATGGTCCCGAAGAATTCACTAATTCATAATCGAAGAAAAGGGATTAAGAAGTTCACGATTTTCCTGAAGCACGGGATCGCAAAGGGAGTTGACCCATGATCATAGCTCATGGTCACATCAAGGAGGAATCCTAGCAAAGGGTACGTGGGTGCATATAAAATATGCCCAGAAAGGAAAGGGCCTGTGTCAAGTTAAATTGGTTCCATCAAGAGCTCGATGAGCCATTCGGTTCAGTGAATTGAACGATCCTAGACAAAGAGGTCGAGTCAACCCCTTGAGATAGATATATAAGGGAGTGGTTGGCACTAGGATTGGTATCAGAGCAAGTTTTTGTCTATAGATTTCAGGCGAAGGAGGAGTAGGAGACGCTCTCAGTTATAGAGTGAAAAACAGACTTGCCATGAGGGCAGGTAGAGCATGAAGATGAATACTGAAGGTCATAAGTGTGGTCTAGTAGCAGACCACAATATGAAGAGAAGAGTGGATATGGACAAGGATCTCAGTGAAATCCGAGCACCTATAGAGAAGATAGCATTCAAGATTCAACAAGAGGAAAAGGTGCACTGGAGGTATGAGTGGCCTTTTAAGAGGACAGCTAAATGGCATGTTCAAAAGTTGTTGGCCAGAGGACAGCAACAAATGTTAAGAAGGTGGCTGAGGCAGGATAAATTTCTTAGTCATAAGGGAAAGAGATCTGGAAAGGGTCTTGTATATTGCCAGGTGAGCAATGCGAAGAAGTCAGTGGATCTCATAAACTTCCAGGTGAAAAGGGGAAACATCCCATATTTTTGGGTGGGAAAGGGAGAAGAGATGAGCTCAGTTTAGAGTTCACATCAGATAAGGAGGTTGACAAATGAAGAGTAGGCAAAAGGAAGACCTCACTCAGATGGAGATTCCCTCAGAGCTGCGAACCATCTGAATGAAGATGATGAGAAGCTGCAAACTCCCACCATCGAAGAGAAGGATTAGGGTAGCATTCTGATCATTGGAGGAGTCGAGATATTCCTACCATGTGGTTGAGGAGAGGCTAGCGCAGGTGTTTCATAGGCGACAAAAGGAAAACAAGTTCAGACTGTCATGGAGGAAAAGGAACATCTACTGATGTCTGTCCCGACAGAAGGAGAATGCCCAGTTGAGTTACTTGATCAGTGGGAATTGGAGTTAAAGGAACTAGAGGATTGGTTGGGAAATCTAGAACCAGAAGGTGGATGCCGAGAGATATTCGTGTTGGAGGAGACACACCAACATGAGTTGCAGTTGGTGGAAGATGGAACAAAACCGGTTGAGAAAATGACAGGGATCAGTCTATCAGAGGAGGTAGTTGAATGATAGCTCATCATTGAGACTCCATAAGTGGAGGATCCAGCAGAGTGGAAATTCAAGGCCACAATAGATGGAGAATATGACTTGGGAGATCATCATGATTTTCCCATGAATAAGGAAGAAATGTAGCAAGCTAGTCTACAGAAGAACAACCAGTCGATGGAGAAGCTGGATGAGGTTGTTGAGGAGATAAGGAAGTTGATGTTGGAATCAGTATAGGAATTGGTCAGCACGAGCAAGTTGGGAAACCGGAAACCTACATGAGCAGCAGGAATGATGCAGGAGTAGAAGCAGTGAAGCAGAGGAGTCGAGAGACAGATCCAAGAGAAATTTTGGGATCCAGGAGGATTTCAACAATGCTGGAAAGCTCATGAGTAGGATCTCATGATTTTCCTATCTATGGAGTATGATGCAAGAGAATCACTCCACCTCATCATGCAATAGTTAGATTTCACGCATGGTGAGCATTTAAGGGAGAAGAGGCACCGCCCTCTCATTTTTCTTCAAGAATCCAAGGCATGATCCAAGAAATTAGTGAAGACAAGCTGGAAGAGCCAAATTGTACCTTATCACAAGATAGAGATAAGGTCACCATTAAGTGGTTGACGATAGAAGGGATCTGCATCTGATTTGGAGTAGATTTCCATCATTGTAATTTTTTCTTTCGATAGGGATTTTGAATGGTGATTTGACACCACTAATTTAGCTTACGAGGGAAGCTCGTTGAGCCCCTCTTGTATAAATTGTTGTATCGTTGTGAACTAGAGGTTAGACGATAGAGGCTGCTGAAGTTGGTTATTGTAGGAAGATGTATAGGAGAGAAACAAATATATGAGACTCAGTTGTAGCTTGGACTCTACTATTGTAATTTGACATTCCATCATTTAATAGAAAAGAACAGTCTTTCATGTTTTATATTGAAATTGTCTGGAGGGATAGAGATACAGTTTTATATCGGCGAATGTGTTGAGTTAAGTATGGTTCTCTAGGCTAAGTGGAAGGAGTGCATGATAGAGAGAGGAAACTTTGTGAGACGACGCAAGGAGTGTGAGTCTAAACTCAGTGGAGTCAAAGGAGAGACTCCTAGGAGGTCACATCAGATTTATCCACAGACTTAGGGAGAAATTCAAGGTGGTTAAGTACCTTGCAAAGAAATACTATGTAGGAGGAAGCAGAAAATAGAGTTACTAAACACTTTGAAAGACTCTGCCAGGTGGGCATTGAGCTAGTGAGAGCGTGCACAAGGACAACACTATTGGAAGTGTTGGAGTCCTTAGAAGAATCCAAGAATTGTGGAACATTATGAGGAAGGAAGGTTTCGCAAGAGTGCATCAACAAAGGAAAGAATATGCCTTAAACCTTTCCATAAGGCTAAGGGAGAAGTGGTCGATGAACTGAGCCAAGCGCAAGGAGCACACCTAAGGTGTTCTAAGTTCATCTTACAATCCCAGGAAGCAGGGTGAGAGACTGCCAGGAGGGAAAGAAGAAGTCTATTGAAGGATGCAAAGGAACTGGGAAGCTTGGAGGTTTTCAAGTCGAGCAAAGTTGCAGAAGAGATGCGCAGAAAGAGGTTTTTCAAGCTGAGCAAAGAATTTGAGAATAGCTTAAGTCTTGAAAGAAAAATATGTGCTAAGTGTGCAAAAGGGGTTGAGCACTTGTCGAAGTCCCAAAGAAATAGAGATCATCCATCGTCGAAGAGGAGACAGGTGGCAAAAGATCGAAAGGTTCAAGAGAAAGAACTTCAAAAGGTTTGCTGAGAGAAAACAAAGATCTTCGCGAAGTTGCAAAGAGTGATTTCAATCCAGACAGTTGGATCTAGAAGGATATGTGGAAGATATCCATGCATTTCAAAGGAGAAAATATTCGAAGAAGAGTTAAGAGGAGAATACTGGAAGAGTTGGGGAAGCTGAAGTAATCCTAGTAGTCCATCGAGATAATATGTGTGGCGAGGGATAAACACTTCGTTGAATCCCAATTGGGAGAAGCAGAGTCAGAAGAAGGGAGGGATTGTGAAGTCTGATCTTATAAATTGATCACAATCGTTGATCACGAGAGGAGTGTGGACCGTGGATCTAGTCCCGAAGAATTCGTTGATTCAGAATCGACGAAAAGGGAGTAAGCAGTTCTCAATTTTCCCGAAGCATGGGATTGCGAAGGGAGTTGACCCACGGTCATAGCCCATGGTCACATCAAGGAGGAATCCTAACATGGGGAGACAACATAATTGGCGTTGAAATTGAAAAGCGCTAAGGAGGGGTTCTACGAGTGCATATAAACTACACTAAGAAAGTAAAGGGCATGTGTCAAGTTAAATCGGTTCCATGAGGAGCCCGATGAACCATTCGGTTCGGTGACTTGAACGATCCTAGACCGGGAGGTCGATTCAGCCCCGAGAGAGAGAGAGAGAGAGAGAGAGAGAGAGAGAGAGAAGGGGGTGGCTGGCACCACATCTGCTTGATCAATTTTATGATTTGGGAAGAATTAGTGGTCTAGGGATCCCCACTAGGCCATAGTTTCACACAGAGGGGAAAATTCAACCAAACTAATGTTATATTCTTAAGTTGACTTAGTGAAAAGGTAAAAAGAGTTAAAAGATAACTCAATGAAGGAATAGAAGCACTAGACGTTGAGTTAGGAGTTAACCCTAGGGGTTAACTTAACTCAACAAGGAAACAGAAAAAAAAAAAGTATAAAGAGAAGGCTAGGGCACACCTCGCAAATCATCTTGGATATTTGGTATTTGCTTGTTGATGCTCTTGAGCATACAATTTTGAGGGTTTTGATATTACAAAACCTAGTGAACAACTCAGTGGTGAAAGATTCCACTCACCTTGTTCCAAGCTTGGTCTCGGGGATGAAATACTCCACCCACACCATTCTACATCCATCATCTATTCAAGAGGACTAGCAGGGTCGTACCAGTTGGACCAGCAAGGTCGTACTAGCTAGGGTTTTCTTGTAGGGGTGCATCAGTTGTTGAAGAAGAGCTCGATCTAGCACACTGGGGAAGTTTTTGAGGTTTTCAGCATTAGGGTTTTTGTTTCAAGACCTTTCTCATCATTTTGGGGGTTTCTTTGAGGTTTCATCACATCCCTATCATTTGTCTGTAGGTTGGGACGATTTCAAGAGGAAGAGGACGATTTGGTAATTCAGTGTTTCTCAGATCTAGAAGGGCATAGTCTAGATCTGACCTTGAAATTCTCTTAGGGGTTTTTGGTTTCCCGATCTATCATCCTAGAGAGTTTTAGGGGATTCAGAACCCTTATTCAGCTAGGTTGAACTATTGGCCATATTCAGGGTTTCAGGAGGGATGTACCAGTTTAGGGTTTCTGTAGTTTGGGGAGGAAGCTTTGGTGTTTGATGTTCCATACTTTATGAGGAGGATACCATTGCCTTGATCTATCATTCAGAGGAGTCTAGTACCATTTGGGGGTCTTCATCTTCAAGAGGGATGAGCCCTTGGTCTACATTGTCTTCAGTAGGTTGTACAAGCATCTTAAGGGTTAGGCTAAAACCCTAGTTTTGCAGTTGAGCATTCATCATCTATTGCATCCTTTGGGAGGCTTGATTTGTATCTCTGGGAGAATTTTTTATGCAGCTCTATTATTTTCTTGAATCCATCTAAAGTTATTCCATATCTTCTTCTCTATTTGTATCAGGTGCTTGCTTTCTTATAATAAAGTTTAGATCTTGTTTGTGGTTCCTATGTTATGTATTGTTGATGATCTTCATATGATGGCAATGGTTCTTGTATAATCTGTGGCTGAATAACTGAATAAACCCTAAGGCCAAAATGTTCATGGCCAACCTGCATACACAACAATTAATAATCCAAACAATGGTTAGTTAGTGTTTCCAAGTAAAAAATTGGCTTGGGAACATTACATCTACAATGACTTGTGACTGACACACATAGATATGTCTGGCATCACGAAGGTGAGGGAAGGAAGGATAGGGAACATCTATTATCCAATCATATATAAAGGGTCAAGAGTAAACTATCTTTGTGAGCTTGTCATCTTGCATGCATGACAACGATTTAAGAAAAAGGACAACAATTTTTTTTTGAGCTATCATGCACAGTTTCCATCATGTTTTGCTACACTAAAACACTAGGGTTTCATGGGAATGTGGCAGCTAGGTTTTCTCCAATCAATGGAAAAGATAGCAGAAGTAGATATAGCAGCATAGCCACCAACAATTTCAATAGCGATAAAAAAAACAACACAATTTGCAGAGGCAATTGTTTCATCTGGATCTTCATGGAGGATTGATTACTATTCTTTAGTGAAGGATATTGGTTACTCTCATAGCTTGAGTTCACTAATAAGCTTCTCCACAAGATAGCCACAATGATATTATCAAAGCACTTGGAAAATGTGGACACGGAGTTTAAAGATTACGATGTTGTATTGAGCAAAGTACATGGTTTTTCAGAGACTCCTCATAGTGTATTTTTAAATAATCAGAAGTCCATCAAGCAAACTAAGGGAATCATGAAAAAGGGCAATGAGGATGGAAAAAAGTACATCAATCAAGCTAACAGAATCATGAAAAAGCCAATGAGGATGGAAAAAAGTGCAAGGATTTGATTTATTTTCTGGAAAATAGAAGGACGAAAATAGGTGTGGATAAATCATATGGAAAAAAGTGCAAGGCCTTGATTTCTTTTCTGGAACATAGAAGGCTGACAATAGGTGTGAATAAATCATGTTTGCATCGTGGAACTACACATGATGAGACATGTTTGAAATTATTATGGAAACGTGATGGATAATCCATGTTAGAAATGGAAGGGTAGTTCATATACTTCAAAAAATGGTCATGGAAGTTAACAACGGTCTCACTGATCAATATAATCTCCCAACTCGGGGGAGATTCATGTAAGAGAGATGATTGTTCATGTGGAAGAGACAATATTGAGGTATACCAGGAGGCATGAGAGCTTATGGATTTGGTTGACGAGTTAGCTCCTAAAATCAATAGCTTTCTTAGTAAATAAACATATAGACAATTCAAGACATGGAAACAAAGTGCACAAAATGTCAAAATTTCTCCATCTCCAACTATAACAATGGAAGAGGCAGACGCAGTGATCAAAGAGCTTGCAAAAGAAAGTGAAAATGAAGCTAAGAAAGCTTAGAAGAATGATAATGGGAAAGATACTCCAATGGATTGGGAGAAGTTAGGGACAAGGATCACATTATAAGAAAATATGCATGGGTATGGATTGCAACTCAGAGAATTTGATGGAACTTGTGAAATAATTACAAAGCACATTAGCATATATCATTGTCTCTTGCATAGAGAAAGTGAGGGTCCCATTAGTGGAGAAAAATAGGAAATGGGCACAAGAAATGGAGGAAAAAATTTGTTGGAAACAATGTACATAGAATTGACATCAAGGAGAAATTACGAGGTAACTTGTATTAAATTTTTTTTGCCTCATTTCTTGAGAAGAAGTTTTTTTTCCATTTCTTCCACAAAACTGCAATAGAAAAATGAAAATGAAATAGAAATTTTCACTGAATGCCAAATGTAACCTCTAATTGTCATCATTGTATTTGTATGAGCTTTGTCCAAGGTTGCAACTTCCTCTCCTCAAGAATGACACACAAATATGATGGGTTGGAGATTCGTCTATTTGCTTCCGTGTATATCTACCATTGATTTAGATTAAAGAAAAGGTTAATTTTTTTTGAAATTAATCCCATTTTAATGATTTAAATATGGTCACTCTATCGTGAGAGTTGTAGTTGATAAATCGATTTACCTTTGTTTTGAAATTTGTGTGCTCCATAATATGGAGGAATATCTTCAGATATTCCTCTCAACAGTTGTTCTCGTTGACAATGAAATCTTTTGTTCTTTGAAACGAGCAGAAGGTAACATATATAAAGTAACATATATAACACCTTCGTACTCATTTAGAGTGAAACTCTTTGCTGAGTTATTTGCAGAAATAGACTCTTCCCAAACCTTGGGTAGTAGTCCACATGAGACAAGAAAAGTTACAATTTACTGACCAAAAGTGAACTTGCATCAACATTTCTTTAAATTAAGAGTGCATATGGACACCCGGGAAAAGACCCCTCTCAATTTAGAATTGTGTGTATTAAATATGTAGAATTTGCAAAGCTTCTTACAATGGACAAGTGAGGTTGGAATCCTTCAGGTTTTATTTTGTACACTAAATATGCTAGTTGGTAAGTAAGGAGATATAGAAGAGATGACGAGATCCAGTAAAAACACAACTATAGTTTCATTACGAACACAACTATAGTTTCATTACGTAATATGAAGATCAAAGATACTATTAACTAAAGATACAAAATTGTTGGAAATAGAGACCATAGATTTGGCAGGACACCATTTTTCCTTGAAGAAGCTTTCCTCCAATTGATCTTCATTGGCTTGTTGATAGAAAATGATCTTAATTGTCTTGTTGTTGTTGATGATCTTAAGGAATAGTTATGATGGTGTTGGTGAAAGGAAGTGAAAAAGCCAAGCCGTGAAAGGTGGTGACGTGTCATTTAAATTTATGTTCGTTGGCTTGTTGATAGCAAATGATCTTAATTGTCTTCTTCTTGTTGATAATCTTAAGGAATAGTTATGATGGTGTTGGTGAAAGGAATTGAAGAGCCAAGCCGTTAAAGGTGGTGATGTGTCACTTAAATTTATAGGGGTCAAAATAACCAGACATCTACTCTAGTGTTTGACAAGAATAGATCCTCCTAAATCACCAATGATGTAATTTATTTTGAAAATTACTTTTTTAAATTACAACAATTACAACACAAGAGAGAAATAATGTCAAATCAAAGTATTTAAACCAATAGAAAACTCAATAAAAGAATTTAGAAAATTAAAAAATATACTATTTAAAAAAAATCTAATAAGTATATTTGAAAAAACTTAACATATAATTTATAAAAAAAAACAAAATGCATAAAAAAAAAAACAACGAAGCAAAAACCTCACGAGTTTTAAAACTTAGGATAAAAGACAAGTGATCTTAAGAAATTGTATCAGCGTCTTCTTTAAATTTAGGGTTAAAACATCCCAGCCAAAATGAAACTTTTGCTAATGAAAAAGAAAAAACCGATTACCGTGAGTCCCTCCAACCCGAATGGCAGGGGACTAATAATAAAAGTTTTTGTTTGGTGCATTTGACAGGGTAAACCATTGACAATTTGGCATGTACATTTGTATTTTCCTTTCCCATCATTCATTTATTCTGGGCTGAAAATCCCAGGCCTAGTTTAATTAAAAAATTGATTTACTTGGTACTTGTCCGCCCCCCACCCATTCTTTTGAGTAGCAGCAGAAATCGGAACTCGGCACGTGAAGCTAATTTTTTTGCAAAATTTGTTATATTTTTAAAATATATTAAAAATGAATTTTCATTTTTTAAAAACATTTTTTTATTCACAAAATATAAATTTTCATTTCACAAAATTTATTTAAATAGTTTTATGAAAAGTTTAAAACACCATAAAAATCGTCCAATTCACTTTAAATTTAAAGATAAGATGTCTGAAGCATTATAAAACAAAATTATGTTTTAAAAGTCATTTTTCATTTTCACAAATTTATTGTATTTTAAAAATATATTAAAAGTAACTTTTGTTTTTTAAAAACGTTATTAAATTTTAAGGTCAAAGAAAGAAACGCAGCCATGATACCTATCTCATGTCCGAGGGCAGGGAAAGGCAGAATTAACATGAACAACGTAGCGATTAATACTGTTATTATGAAATTGGATAATGGATTCTGCCGATTAATACTGTTATAATGAAATTAGATAATGGATTCTGCGTGCCATATTATCAGAAATGTTTTCTTAGTTCGGGCGGATTATAGCACACCAGTGCAGATACTCGCCTCCAGGAGCGTCAGGATTACCGTTAATAATATGAATTTCAATTTGACGAAATACAGATAAATAAATGATTATTGCGCAACATATTGACAAAATTAGGAATTAAACTTACCAATACCACTAATTCCGGGTTCGTGAAGGTTTCATGTAACTCTACATCCAAAGGATCGCTATGTAATTCAAGATAAGTAGGTGGGAGTTGCACTTCAGCGGGGGTTACTTCGTCACCTAAGATAATTTTTGTATCGCCGTATTGTAGAGTCAACCCCACACGAGGATTGAAATCGTCGAGAACGCGTCCGATAACTCCCGGTTCCACCAGCTTCCGCTTTATGTACTGATTATCTCCCATTCTTTCAACAACTCAATGCTAGAGAACCCGAGATCAAGAAGAATGAAAAAATGCACAGCGCGTCTGAAATCTTTGGAGAAGAAGATCCCATGAAAGAAGAATAATAAAACAAGGGGAGTTGCGGAGCAACAAGTCCCTGCCAAAAATATCTGAGTATATAAGGAGAAGGGGCAAGGACTAGCAGGTGTTGGAACAAGTTCTTAATATTGTAATGCTCAAGAATATCTGAGTATATAAAGAGTATTAAACATATTGTAACCTCAAACTGTACACTCTACTGGACAATTGTACTTTCTATTTTTGTTTTGCTTGAGCCTATTTAGCTCAGCTATCTCCCATTACATTGTATCTCCTTCAGAACTTCGTTTTTACACTTTTCTTCATACATTTGAATATACTGTTTTCTGTTCTATTCTTTCTCTCTGCTTTTCTTCACAATTTGTCATGGTATCAGAGCTTCAGCGGTAAGCCTCTTCACACAGCCTGGAGATCAACACGATCCTCACAACGCAGAGCTTACACGGATCTTGAGAGCACGCGACACAGTCTCTTTCACAAGGTTTGGAGAGTCGTCCGTCATACTCTCGAAAGATCCTCGCAGGAAAATTTCACGAGGAAGCTGTTCATAATACTCTCTAAATATCGCTGTAAGAAGCTCACGCGAGGTCGCAGAGCATACGACGCTCAAAAGATCGAGGAAAAAGAGATTGCAGAAAGAAGAAACTTTAAAGATTCTTGTAATTTTTGAGAATCGTCAAAGATTGACGAAGAAGAACTGCAGGACGAAAGAACTCCTGAAGAATTCAAAGAATTCGTTCACAATCATTAAAGATTGCTGCAGTTGGCAACATCGTTTAAAGTTTTTTGAAATTCGCTCAAATCTGTCAAAGATTGTAGCAGAGAACGAAGAACTCGTGAAATTCTTTCAAATCTTTGAAAGATTCACGAATCTTTCTTCCACAGGAGTAAAGAACGTATCTCAGGTGCAAAGAATAACCATTGCGGCCATAAGATTCGTCCTGCGAACGGATCCGGAGCGGGAAACCAGTTAAGAAGGGACGAAGAGAGCACAAAAAAGGCGAAAGAACTTCAGCCGTTAGATCTTGTGTAGAGGCCTGACAGCCGTTGGATCAACGAGAAAGTGCACGAGGTTTAGTCCTCTGCAACACCAAGGAGAAATTCTTTGACTTGTGAAGTCACGAAATCCCGACATCATCTGGATCGTCCATCAAGAAACACGTGGCCAGATCTCGACATTTCGCTCACTCGCAAGGTGTAAAGGTCAGAAGACATGTCGTGAGAATTCGTGAATCGCAAAATCACCATCCATTCTGGGCCGTTGGATTGAGAAAGATCATGAGCCATCGATCTTATCCCATCGCAAAATCGAGACAGTGAGTTGGACAAGCAAAGGTTATTTGCACTCCAAAACTCTAATACGCGAAATCCCGAAAGGACTTCTGAGCCATCCATCTCAGAGGACAGGTGGTAGCAGATCCAAGCCATCACTCAATCGCCATTTCAGAGTTTGGGATATTGGAGGTCTCGTTGACAAAAGACACTCCATAGCAAAAGTCGCGAAATCGTGATTCACGATATAGCGATAAGATCACAGCCGTCCATCTCAGAGGACAGGTGGCAACAGATCCAAGTGTCGTCAAATCAGCATATCAGAGTTCGCGGTTTTGAAAGACCGTCGCAACACGAGTTGTAAACTCACGAAATCGTGATTCATGAAATAGCGATAAGATCACAGCCGTCCATTTGTTTGGACACGTGGCAGACATCGAGGAACCCGTCGGCATTTCGGCAATCGCGGTTTCAAGTTGAAAGAAACAATTTGGAGTCGCAAGTCGCGAACTCGCGAAACAACGAGGATCGTCCATCTTGAGGGGACATGTGGCGTCAATCCGAGGTGACGGGAAAAGTCCCGAAAAGGAAAGGGCCATCGGCACATTGGGATTCGGTAAATCGCGAAACTTGAGGACAAGGGATTGGGTTTCTTTATGGTGAAAACCCTGAAGCAGCCTTGAGCCATCCATTTGTTGGGACGCGTGGCAGAAATCGAGGCCTTCGAAAAAATCCCAATAGGGGAGTGCATCAGCTTTACGGGATTCGACAAATCGTGGATCCTGGAGACAACAAGTCCGGAACAGAACAAATCGCGAAATCGTGAGGAGAAATCAGGACCGTCCAAAAAGAGGAGGACACGTGGCAGAGATCGAAGGAATCAGGAAAGTCCCCAAAGGACAGCGCCATCGGTAAATTGGAGATCAGGGAATCGAGGAGTCAGAAGAACTCGTCAACAGGTTTCACGAAGTCCCGATTCAGGATATCCCGACAAGATCTGGACCATCAGATCATCAGAAGATCTGGACCGTTGAATTGTCTAAAGGCAATTTTTCTCATTTCGACGATTTGCAAGACAAAAAAGGGGAAAAGCCTATAGCGCTTTAACACCAGGCGCGTGGTCACATTGCACGATGACTAAGGCCAAATTCAAGGCCGATAAGCTCTTTTTGGCCATTGGCAAATTGGCGTTTCGGCGATCGGAGGTAAATACAAAATTTTTTCCTCTATTTTTTCTGTAATTTTTTTTATGGCGTCGTCTAGCAATTTAGGACCAACTCAGGGTCCGATTCTTCTAGGAAAGAATTACAAGTTTTGGTCTCTTCGAATGAGGTCGTTCTTGCAAGCACAAGAGTGCTGGGAACCAGTGGATCTTGGATATGTGGAACCAGATCCAGCTGCCCTTTCTGCCATGACAAATGTGCAAAAAATTGCTCAGGAAACACAGAGGAACACATAAAATAAAGCGAAATTATGGATTCAGAATTCTGTGGATGATTCGATTTTCTCAAAAATCACAGGTGCTGGTACTTCCAAACAGGCCTGGGACATCCTTAAATCTTCCTACCAAGGAAATGACAGGGTCAAAACAGTTAAACTGCAGACCTTGAGGACGCAATTTGAGACTCTAAGGATGACAGAGTCCGAAAATGTGGATCAGTTCATGACCAGAGTCATGGGCATCGTGAACCAGATCAGATTGACTAGTGAAACCATCACTGATCAACGCATTGTTGAGAAAATCCTTAGAAGTTTACCCAAGAAATTTGAAATGGTTGTAATAGAAATCCTTGAATCCAAGGATCTGTCAAGATTTTCAACAGATGAACTAATTGGTACTTTGGTGACACATGAGACAAGACTGCATCTCACAGATGAGTCAATCTCCAATGCTTTCAAAACTCAATTCTCCTTCAGCAGAGGGAGAGGCAGAGGAAAAAGCAGAGGTTACCAAGGAAGAGGGAGCAATCAAAATAACTCTCATTCCAGTGGAAGTAACAAACAACAATATCCGAATCAAAATTTTCAAGGTCAAAGACAACAACAACAAAATCAACATCAGAACTTCCAGCCTCAAAGAGGTAGAGGGAGAAGGTCAAATGACAAATCAATCATACAATGCTATTATTGC
This sequence comes from Picea sitchensis, assembly GCA_010110895.2. NCBI lineage: Eukaryota > Viridiplantae > Streptophyta > Pinopsida > Pinales > Pinaceae > Picea > Picea sitchensis. The sequence goes on along the minus strand of SNQJ01S0052249.1, from coordinate 29,090 downwards.
AAAAAGTATGGGCACTATGAATCTGAATGCAGGAAGAAGAAAGTAGATCAACTCTCATGCATAGCACATGTGTCAAATCACATGGGAGAAAACTCAGGAGGTATGTTTCTCTCATGCCACAAGATTGAAGAACAACCTAAAG
>SNQJ01S0052249.1:9448-28938 GCA_010110895.2 Picea sitchensis | reverse complement strand
ACTTTTTGAGGGAGCATCTTGCAAAATATATGACAAATACCCCAGCAGAAAATTGATTTCTGAAATCCTTATGACTCCAAATAGGATGTTTCCCCTTACCCTCAGAAATGCAAATCTAAGTCAACCGTATGCACAGAGTGCATCTACCTTGAATGAATCAATGGTTTGGCATACAATATTTGGACATCTACCATTTCAGAGTCTAAGTCTTCTTCAGAAGAACTCCATGGTCAAAGGTCTTCCTATCTTTAAAGAACAAATTCCCCCATGTAAGTCTTCCATACTTGGAAAACATAAGAGAACTAGTTTTCCACAGTCATCAAACCAAGCCAAACAACATCTTGAACTTGTTCACACTGACCTATGTGGACCAATGCAAATAGAGTCAATAGGTGGTAGTTTTTACTTTCTAACATTTATTGATGATTTCAGCAGAAAAATATGGATCTATTTTCTCAGACACAAGTCTGAAACTTTTGCAAAATTCAAAGAATTCAAAGAAAAAGCTAAAAAACAGAGTGGAAAATATATCAAAGCACTCAGGTCTGATGGAGGAGGAGAATACAACTCCAGATAATGTGCAAATTTCTGCAAATCTCAAGGCATCATCATGCAAGCAACAACAAGGTATACTCCACAGCATAATGGAGTGGCTGAAAGGAAAAATCAAACCATAATGAATAAGGCAAGAACACTTCTCAAAGAGAAAAGTTTGTCAAATACTTTTTGGGCTGAAGAAAAAGCATGCTCAATTTATCTTTTGAATAGATCACCAACCACAAGTCTAAAGATGAAAGTTCCAAAAGAAGCATGGAGTGGGACAAAGCTCAATGTAGCGCATCTAAGGACATTCAGATGTATAGAATACGCTCACATACCTTCTAAATTAAGGAAGAAACTTGATGATAAAAGTGAGAAATGTATTTTCACTGGCTATAGTGAAACATCTAAAGCTTACAAGCTTTAGAATCCAATCACCAAGAAACTAATTCTCAGCAGAGATGTAAAATTTCTGGAAAATCAATTCTGGAATGATTCAGACAATCAACAGATGGACAGTCAAAATCCATTGCTGCCAAGTTCTAAAAACACAGAAAATTCAGGACAGCAAGTGCCTCAAACTACTCTTCCAAGATTGCAAGTACAAAGACAACCTGAAAATTCTCAGGATAACTCAACTTCCAGCAATTCTCAGATAACTCAACTTCCAGCAGAAAATCATTCTCTAAACCACAGAATCGGAGAATCGGAGTTTGAGATAAATCCATCAGCAGCTGGATGACTTTGAACAACATAATCTTTTTGCTTTAATGTCATGTCAACCTACATCCTTTAAGGAAGACGCTAAGGAGCCACATTGGGTTCAAGCCATGAACCAACAAATTGACTCCATTGAGAAGAACAAGACATGGGATCTTGTTGATTTGCCAATTCACAAGAAGAGTATTGGTGTCAAGTGGGTTTACAAAACTAAACTCAGTGAAAAGTGGCAGATTGAAAAACACAAGGCAAGACTTGTTTCCCAAGGATTCTCACAACAACCAAGTACTGATTATGGTGAAAATTTTTCTCCAGTAGAAAGATTAGACACTATAAGGACTCTATTGGCCATAGCAACTCAACACAAATGGAAAGTATACCAGATGGATGTCAAGTCAGCATTCCTGAATGGTTTTTTAGAAGAAGAAGTTTATGTCAATCAACCACCTGGATTTGAAGTCCAAGAGCATCCAGCCAAGGTATATCGGTTGAAGAAAACCTTGTATGGCTTAAAGAAAGATCCAAGAGCTTGGTATAGTAGAATTGACACTTATCTGATCAAAAGTGGTTTCAACATAAGTCAAAATGAGCCAACTCTTTATACCAAAACAGATCAGCATGGTAAAATTTTAATTGTATGTTTATATGTTGATGACATGATCTATACAGGAAATCTTGAGTTAAAAGATTTTAAACATGCCATGCAATCTGAGTTTGAGATGACAGATCTTGGCATAATGAAATATTTTTTAGGGATTGAGGTTCATCAATCAGCCAAAGACATTTTTGTATGTCAGCAAAAGTATGATGCAGACATCATCAAAAGATTTCGCATAGAAGGATGCAATCCAACATAAACCCCCATACCACTAGGCACAAAATTGAGCAAGAATGATGAAGGTCCTAAAGTGGACTCTACTTTATACGAAATTTTAGTAGGAAGTTTGTTTTTATCTTACAACAACTAGGCCTGACATTATGTATGCAGCCAGCCTTGTTTCCAGATTCATGGAATCTCCAAAATATTCTCATTGGAAAATGGAGAAACGAATTTTGAGATATATAGCAGGTACTCTCAATTTCGGTTTATGGTACACTAAATCTGATAGTAATCAACTTTCTGGTTACATAGACAGTGATTTTGCAGGCAACCTAGATGATAGGAAAAGCACATCTGGACATGTTTTTCAACTGGGCACAAACCTAATATCATGGGCATCAAAGAAGCAGCCAATTGTTTCAATATCTTCTGCAGAGGCAGAGTATGTTGCTGCTACCTCAGCTTCTTGTCAAGATGTATGGCTGAGAAGATTATTGAGAGATATGTCACATATAGAAAAGAATCCAACTCCTATATTCTGTGACAATACTTCAGCAGTTGCTTTATCCAAAAATCATGTGTTTCACAAGAAAAGCAAACACATTGACACTCGTTTTCATTTCATGAGCTAGTCAATAATTGTGATATTGCACTACAATTTTGTGGTTCTCGAGATCAACTTGCTGATATCTTTAAAAATCCACTAGGAAAGTCAGTTTTTGATTTTCAGAGACAACACTTAGGCATAATCAGTGCTGATGATTGTAACTATTGAGTTTAAGAGGGAGTATTAAACATATTGTAACCTCAACAGTCTGACTGTACACTGCCAGTTGTACTAGATAGTTGTACTTTCTATTTTTGTCTTGCTTGAGCCTATTTAGCTCAGTTATCTCCCATTACATTGTAACTCCTTCAGAACTTCATTTTTACACTCTTCTTCATACATTTGAATATACTGTTTTCTGTTCTATTATTTCTCTCTGCTTTTCTTCACAATTTGTCAAGGAGAAGGGTCAAGGACCAGCAAAGGACTAGCAGGTGCTAGAACGAGTTCTTAATATTGTAATGCTCACTGCACGCTGCTATATTGTAGGCATTTGAGTGGTTTCATGGGCACTTGATTCTTTGGAATTCCCACATACTTTATACCCACAATATGTTACGGGCCGAGTGCTTGGGTGGTGAAGTGAAATCTAGAGAATCAGAGCGTTCCTTCATGTATAGCCTGTGCGTTAGGCTTGGGTGGTTTGCTAAGTAAAGAAATTAACAAACAGTTGAATCTTTGCTGGAATATACAAAGCCCGGAGACGTTATATCCAATTAATTTTTTGTAACTAGTTGAATATGACATTGGTTAAGCACTGTATAGTATTTTTTAATAGTGATTTGCAATGTGACATTACTGGTAGATTGCCAGAATTAATTTATTACTAGTTGAGTGGGACATTTTCATGGCCGCAGATATGTAGATCGATGATTATTGTAGGCAAACTTACTTCTTATCCATATAACGTTGGATGATCAACACAATGATTCGTCGAATAACCCATCAAAAAGAAAGACTGCAATTTCTCGACGTTTGAGAATGGTCCCATTCACAATATATAACAAGTTCAACAACTTTAACAGTATTACAAAATAGTAAGTATAAGATATCATAGGATTTACAATAAATGTTTTCTTGCTTTTCAAAAAGAGAGCAATGCTAAGTAGGCTTTACAATTAGTATCACAAGACAGATCGACATGGCATAGAAAAAACTAATCTGATAAAAAATAAGACTCCAGGGTGGTGTTATAATTGATTCCATAACAACCATGAAAAGAAAAAGATGTTTGATACTAACCACCAAATTACAAAATGAACAATAATCCCATGTAGGATTTTCAACAGAAAAACATGGTGTTGCAAACATTTCGGTGTAGCACGGGGAGTTCAGGTACAGTGGCCGTGTATCCTCCTCCTCCAGATGCCACTGACCGTTCCCCTTTTCCAGATTGTGAAGTTGTTTCTGAAAGATCCTCTGCTTTGGGGAATTGTTGTATCTGGCTCGCAGCTAGATGCGCATAGTTTATTGGTGCAACTGCACATCATCAAACACATAATGATAAGAACATATACATATGACATTTTAGATGTATAAATACTACAAAAAATCATGGTCCTTAGTACGATCAACATCTTAACCTGAAGAGATTGTGGTAATAGTTAATTGTTAATTTGTAAAGTATTCAAGCAGACTTAGTGAAATAACATATGGCATGCATGCACTTGTTAACTACGTGTCAATTATAAGAGAATTACAATACTACCAAAGCCAGAGAACACCAAGCTATGACAATGCTCCTTATTTTGTTGTTTATTCTACTCCAAACTGTCGTGTTTGAGGCTGAATGGGTTGTGCACACTACTGCAGAGTTCATAAGCCACTCCTTAGTTGGTAAGTTCCTTACACTTTAAGAGAGTATTGTCACCATAGTTTCATTTCCATACACTCGCCACATCTTTATTGGGATCCTCGATTAAGCATACCTAGAAGCATGCCTAAGAGCATAGGCAAGAGCACGGGTAGAGGAAGCCTGAAGAAGTTTCGTTTGAGACAATCCAAGACGGACTGACTATGGATTCCGAGCAGAATGACCCAGTGATTTTGTCCAAGATGTTATACAATATAGGAGGACTGACGTTGGGAAATCTAATAGAGAGGTTAAATGCTCAAGGCACCCAGATTTTTTGCATCGTTCAAGAGCATTTTCTTGGTTGGGTTGCGGAGGTTGCAAAGAATTTTAAGATTCCTTCGGCTTTTTTCTGGACGCAATCTTGTGCAGTTTATTCAATATATCACCATTTTGTCCATGGAAAACTGGTTATATTTTACATTACAAATATTGCATAGAAGTCTATATTTTTTCATCGTGGTCTCATTACTTCTAATTCCAACTTAATGTTCTTCTTCTTTTCAGCTGCCCAGTTGGAAGAAACCCAAAAGACAGAGCCTAGGATAGAAATATCGGGAATTCCACTGCCGATTCTCTCTAATATTCCTTTCCCTCTGCAACCTTCAACTCCTTACGGGGGTTTGCTACAAGTCCTAGTGGATCAATTTAAGGCTCTGCCAGAGGCGACGTGGGTACTTGGAAATTCATTTAACGAAGTCGAATCCGAAGAAATAAACTCAATGAAATCGACACCTCCCATTCGCACTGTCGGTCTTCTCATATCCTTTGCTTTGTACGGAATCCCCAGGACACAGACTCCGTTCCACATATGTGAAAAATAGTAAACTACATGGATTGGCTGAATACTAAGAAACCCTTAAGCGTTATGTACGTTTCCTTCAGAATCATCGTGGTTCTTTCGAAAGAACCAAAACTTGCCTGAGGGTTTCACGAACGAAATCTCCGAACAAGGACTCGTCGTTCCATGGTGTCCACAGCAGGAACTGCTTTCTCATGCATCTTTAGGTGCATTTATGACACACTCTTGGATGGAATTTGACGGTGGAAGGCCTCAACTGTTAAATATAATGTAACCTCAATAGGTTGATTGTACACTGCCAGCTGTCCTGGCAAGCTGTACTTTCTTTTCTTGATTTTCTTGAGCCTATTTAGCTCAGCTATTTTCCTTTTGCACTAAACTTCTTCATTAACTCTTCTCATTGTAGTTTCTCCTTACATTCTCAATATATTGAATACTATTTATGCTCTATTCTTTCTCTCTGCATTTCTTGCTTCACAATTTATCATGGTATCAGAGCATCAACAGTAAGCCTCTTCACACAGGCTGGAGGGAAACATGATCCTCACAGCCAATAACTTAAATCGACATCCAGAACATGGGACACATCTTTTTCACAAGGCTTCGAGAGTTGTCCGCCATCCGCTCAAAAGATCGTAGCAGGAAACTCCCATGAGGAAGCAGAGCACTATACACTTGAAATATCGAGGAAGCAGAGACTACAGAAGAAGAAAGTTTAAATATTCGTGAACAATTTCAGATTCATCAAAGATTCATGAAGAAGAGCTGCAAGAGGCAGGAACATTTGAAGAATTGAAAGAAATTCGTTCAAATTAGTGAAAGATTGTTGAAGAGGGCAGAATCGTTTAAATAATTTCGAGAATTCTCTCAAATCCATCAAATATTGTTGCAGAGAACAAAGTGCTTCAAAGAATTCGTGTAATTCTTTCAAATATGTGAAAAAATCACGAATTTTCTTCTGCAGGAGAGAATCTTTGCAAGAATAGCAAAGAACTTGCGAAAGCAGCCAAGAACGACCAATCACAACCATAAGATCTTTCCTGCAATCATATCTGAGGTGAAATTTCAGTTCAGAAGGGACGAGGAGAGCACAGAAAAGGCGAAAGAATCACAGTCGTTAGATGTTGCATAGAGAACAGATAGCCATCGGATTTGTGAGAAAGTGCACGAGGTTTAGTCCTCTGGAGCGCATAGGAGAAAAGTCGACTTCCGAAGTCACGAAATCCCAAAATCATATGGATCGTCCATCAAGGAGGACACGTGGCGAGATCTCGGCATTTTACAGACTCGCAGGGTGTAAAGGTTAGAAGACTATCGTGACAATTCATGAATCGCAAAATCCTGATTCATTCTAGACCGTTGGATCGAGAAATTTGTTGAGTTCTCGATCTGACTCTATCACAAAATCAGGAATTGGGAGTTGGACGAGAAAAGGGGACTGCACTCCAAACGCCGATATGCGAAATCCCAAAATCATTTGGACCGTCCATCAAAAAGTACACGTGGTAGCAGATCCAAGCGCCATCGAAATTTCATCATTTCAAAGTTCGAGATATTAGAGGTCTTGTTGACGAAGATCACGACACTCCACGGTGAAAGTCTCGAAATCTCGAAAAGATCACAGCCGTCCATTCGTTGGGACACATGGCGGAGATCGAGGAAAATGTCGGTATTTTGACTACTGGAGTTTCAAGTTGATAGAGGATTTGTGTCACCGTGGGTTGCAAGTCACAAAATCGCGAAACGTAGGAGTACCATCCATCTTTAGGAGACACGTGGCAACAAACCAGGATTTTGGGATATTTTCCGAAAGGAGAAGGACACTTTTCCATTTCGACATTCCGCATATCGGTATTTCGGGAGTCCAGAGGACAAAAGGTCGGGCGCTTTGCATCATAAAACCCCGAAATTGGACTGTGGTCATATGGGAAGCGGTCACATGGACCGGAGGTATAGCCTTGGGGCTAATTACTGTTAAATCCATTTCGACAAATCAACATTTTGGAGATCGTAAGGACAAAGCGTCAAGGACTCTTGACATCGACAAACAGGAAGTTCTGAATCGCGAAAATCCGGTAGCGCTTTAACATTTAGGCACGTGGTCACATTGAACAGAGACTAAGGGCCAATCCAAGGCTATTAAACTCTCTTCAGCGTTTCAGAATAGGAAGTTGGAGAGACAAGAGTTCAGAGGACTCGTATAACGAAGTCCCAAAGTCAGATTCACGAAGTCAAATCTCACGAAGACGAAACTCACGAAATATGGAATCGCAGAGTTCCGAAGTCACTGCAAGAAATTAGCAGACCTGGTTTAAGCTCAAGAAACAGGTAAACACAAAATTTTTCCATTTTTTTTTTCTATTTTGTCAAATTCTTTAAATATGGCGACGTCTAGGAATTTAGGACCAACTCAAGGTCTGATTCTTCTTAGAAAGAATTATGATTTTCGGTCTCTTCGAATGAAATCCTTCTTGCAAGCACAAGAGTGTTGGGATCCAGTGGATCCTGGATATGTGTAACCAGATCCAATAGACCTTTTTGCCATGACAAACCAACAGAGAACTGCTCAGGCAACACAGAGGAACAAAGAGAATAAAGCCAAACTCTGGATTCAAAATTCAGTGGATGACTCAATTTTCTCAAAAATCACAGGCGTTAATACTTCAAAACAAGCCTGGGACATCCTTAAATCAGCCTGCCAAGGAAATGACAGGGTCAAAATAGTCAAATTGTAGTAGAGTCTGAAAATGTGGATCAGTTCATGACCAGAGTCATGGGAATCGTGAACCGGATCAGATTGACTTGTGAAGCCATCACTGATTAACGCATTGTTGAGAAAGTCCTCAGAAGTTTACCAAAGAAATTCAAAATGGTTGTTACAACAATCCTTGAATCCAAGGATCTGTCATGTTTTTCAACAGATGAATTAATCGGTTCTCTGGTGACACATGAGACTAGAGTGCATCTCACAGATGAGTCAATCGCCAATGCCTTCAAAACTCAATTCTCCTACAGTAGAGGGAGACGCAGAGGAAGAGGCAGAGGTCACCAAGGATGAGGGAGTACTACAAGTGACCAACACTCGAATGGAGGTAACAAACAATAGAGCCAGCATCAAAATTTCCAAGGTCACTGATAACAACACCAGAATCAGAATTTTCAGCCTCAAAGAGGCAAAGGGAGAAGATCAAATGACAAATCAAGCACACAATGCTATTATTGCAAAAAATATGAGCACTATGAATCTGAATGTCGGAAGAAGCAAGCAGATCATTTCTCAGGCAGAGCATGTGTGTCAAATCATATGGGAGAAATCTCAAAAGGTATGTTTCTCTCATGCCAAAAGACTGAAGAACAACCTAAAGATCTCTGGTTGCTGGATAGTGGATGCAACAATCACATGATAGGTAACAAAGATTTACTTTCATGCATTGATTCTTCAATCTCATCTGATATTACACTTGGAAATAATTCCTTAGTCAAAGTTCAAGGCAAATGAACTGTACCTATTCTTACTAAACAAAATGAAAAGAAAGACATAAGCAATGTCTATCATGTTCCAAATCTGAAACATAATCTGCTAAGTGTATCACAACTCATCGAACATGGCTATAAGGTACTCTTTGAGGGAGAATCTTGCAAGATATATAACAAAATCCCAAGCAGAAAATTGATTTCTGAAATCCACATGACTCAGAATAGGATGTTTACCCTTACACTCAAAACTGCAAATCTGATTCAACCATATGCACAAAGTACATCCACCCTGAATGAAACAATGGTTTGGCATACAAGATTTGGACATCTACCCTTTAAGAGTCTCAGTATTCTTTAGAAGCACTCCATGGTCAAAGGTCTTCCCATCTTCAAAGAACAAAATTCCCCATGTGAGTCTTGCATACTTGTAAAACATAAGAGAACTAGTTTTCCACAGTCATCCAATCAAGACAAACAACATCTTGTACTAGTTCACACTGACCTATGTGGACCAATGAAAATAGAGTCCATAGGTGGTGGCTTTTATTTTCTAACATTTATTGATGATTTCAGCAGAAAAATCTGAATCTATTTTCTCAGACACAAGTCTGAAACTTTTGCAAAATTCAAGGAATTCAAAGCAGAAGCTGAAAAACAGAGTGGAAAATATATAAAAGCACTCAGGTCCGATGGAGGAGGAGAATACAACTCCAATGAATTTGCAAATTTCTGCAAATCACAAGGCATTATCATGCAAACAACAGCCAGGTATACTCCACAACAAAATGGAGTGGCTAAAAGGAAAAATCAGACAATGATGAATATGGAAAGAACATTTCTCAAAGAGAAAAGTTTGTCAAATATTTTTTGGGCAAGAAATAGCATGCTTAGTTTATCTCTTGAATAGATCTCCAACCACAAGTCTAAAGATGAAAGTCCCTCAAGAAGCATGGAGTGGGACAAAGATAAATGTTGCAGATCTAACGACATTCAGATGCATAGCATACGCTCACATACCTTCCGAATTCAGGAAGAAACTAGACAATAGAAATGAGAAATGTATCTTTACTGGATATAGTGAAACATCTAAAGCCTACAGGCTTTAAAATCCAATGTCCAAGAAACTAATTCTCAGCAGAGATGTAAAATTTATGGAAAATCAATTCTGGAATGAATCAAAAAATCAGCAATTGGACAGTCAAAATCCATTTATGCCAAGTTCTGAACACACAGAAAATTCAGGACAACAAATACCTCTACCTGTTCTTCCAAGATTGCGGGTACAAGGACGATCTGAAAATTCTCAGGATAACTAAACTTCAAGAAGAGACTCATCCTTTGAAATTCAAAATCAGAGAATTCGAAGTTTGAGAGAAATCCATCAGCAGTTGGATGGTTTTGAATAGCACAACCTTTTTGCTTTAATGTCATGTCAACCTCCATATTTTAAGGAAGCCGCTAAGGAGCCGCATTGGGTTCAAGCCATGAACCAAGAAATTGACTCTATTGAGAAGAACAAGACATGGGATCTTGTTGATTTGCCAAGTCAAAAGAAAAGTATTGGTGTCAAGTGGGTTTACAAAACTAAACTCAATGAAAAAGGGTAGATCGAAAAACACAACGCAAGATTTGTTGCCAAAGGATTCTCATAACAACCTGGTACTGAGTATGGTGAAAATTTTGCTCCAGTAGGAAGATTAGACACTGTAAGGACTCTATTGGCCATAATAGCCCAACATAAATGGAAAGTATATGAGATGGATGTCAAGTCAGCTTTCCTAAGTGGTTTCTTAGAAGAAGAAGTTTATGTCGATCAACCACCTGCATTTGAAGTCCAAGAGTAGCCAGCCAAAGTATATTGGTTGAAGAAAGACTTGTATGGCTTAAAGCAAGCTCCAAGAGCTTCGTACAACAAAATTGACACTTATCTAATCAAAAGTGGTTTCAGCAGAAGTCAAAATGAGCCAACTCTTTACACCAAAACTCATCAGCATGGTAAAAATTTTATTGTATGTTTATATGTTGATGACATGATATATAATGGAAATCTTGAGTTAACAAGTTTTAAACATGCCATGCAATCTGAGTTTGAGATGACAGATCTTGGCATCATGAAATATTTTTTGGGAATTGAGGTTGATCAATCAACCAAAGGAATTTTTGTCTATCAGAAAAAGTATGCAACAGACATCATCAAAAGATTTTGCATGGAAGAATGCAATCCAGCAGAAACCCCTATACCTTTAGGCACAAAATTGAGAAAGAAAGATGAAGGCCCTATAATGGACCCTACCCTATATAAAAGTTTAGTAGGCAATTTGTTGTATCTTACAGCAACTAGGCCTGATATTATGTATGCAGCCAACCTTGTTTCCAGATTCATGGAATCCCTCAAAGATTCTCACTGGAAAATGGCGAAACGGATTTTGAGATATGTTGCAAGAACTCTCAATTTTGGCTTATGGTACACTAAATCTGATAGTAATCAACTTTCTGGTTACACAAATAGTGATTTTGCAGGCAGACTAGATGACAGGAAAAGCACCTCAGGACATGTTTTTCACCTGGGCACAAACCTGATCTCATGGGCATCAAAGAAACAACCAATTGTATCAATATCTTTTGCAGAGGCAGAGTATGTCGTTGCTACCTCATCTTTCTGTCAAGCTGTGTGGATGAGAAGAATATTGAAAGATATGTCACATACAGAAAATGATCCAACTCCTATTTTCTGTGAAAATACTTCAGCAATAGCTCTATCCAAAAATCATGTGTTTCATAAGAAAAGAAAACACATTGGCACTCGCTTTCACTTCATCCGCGAGCTCATCAATAATGGTGATATTGCACTTCAATTATGTGGTTCTCGAGATCAGCTAGTAGATATCTTCACAAAGCCATTGGGAAAATCTATTTTTGATTTTCAGAGACAACACTTGGGCATAATCATTGCCGATGTTTGTAACTGTTGAGTTTAAGAGGGAGTGTTAAATATAATGTAACCTCAACAGGCTGACTGTACACTACTAGCTGTCCTGGCAAGCTGAACTTTCTTTTCTTGATTTGCTTGAGCCTATTTAGCTCAACTATTTTCCTTTTGCACTAAACTTTTTCATTAACTCTTCTCATTGTACTTTCTTCTTACATTGTCAATATACTGAATACTATTTCTTCTCTATTCTTTCTCTCTGCATTTCTTGCTTCACAATTTATCATCAACTTGGGAGTTCCCATGTTGGCGGTTCCTTAGTGGAGCGATCAGGCGACCAATTCTCTATATGTTGCCCAGAAATGGAAGACAGGATTGAGATTGAGTAAACGATGGCAGATGCACTGGTAGGGAAGGACGAAGTGGAGAAAGGTATCAGGAAGATCATGGAAAGTGAGCGCAACAATGAGCTTAGGATGAACACTTTATGGTGGAAGATATTAGCGAGTGAGGGAACTGAAGTAGACACTCCTTAGCTGATAAGTTCTTACATGTTAAGTTCCTTACATTTTAAGAGAGTATATCACCGTAGTTTTTGCATGATTGTGTAGGTGGAAGCTCAACAAGGCTGAGGTTGTGTAGGTGGAAGCTCAACAACAACGTCCAGCTTAGGGAGTTGACACTGAGCTAGTGACAATGAGAAGCAGCTGGACACTTGACATCCATCATTTATGACGCCCTGATATGTGGCCAAATTGTTAACTCTTACATTCATCTTTATGGCGTCATGGAAAATGGAAAAACCCATAAAACATTTAATGCTAGGAAGTAATGTTAGATTCATGGCTAACATTATCTGATATCCAAAAAGAAATAGAACAAAACCTATGTTTTAAATTAAGGTTTTGATGAAAAATATGGTCTGGAGGAGGCCAAATAAGACGTCAAATATGAAAACTTAGGATAAATATGGTCTGGATGAGGACACTATGGATAAATATGGTCTAGAAGAGGCCAAATAAGACAAATATGGTCTGGAAGAGGCCAAATAAAATGTCAAATATGAAAACTTAGGATAAATATGGTTTGGAAGAGGCCAAATAAGACGTCAAATATGAAAACTTAGGATAAATGAGGGAGAAAATTGTATGGATGCCTAAAAAAAATTGATTAAAATATCAAATATGAAAACTTAGGATAAATGAGGGAGAAAATTGTATGGATACATAAAAACTTTGATTAAAATGTTTTTTTTTATCAATTTATGTGCATAAATTGGAGGCTACACTTAACAAGGTTTACCTAGCCTCCATGATCTGGTTTTCCTTCACGGCCTAAGCACGTACACGGCTGATACATCACGGAAAAAAAATATAGGTACCATCAACTATTTTGATAGACCATCTTCAAAACATTTATTGTGTACATAGAAGAGAATATATATATATATATATATATATATATATNACAGTCCCAAAACATCATGCTGTTGGCCAAGAGATTAGCTCTTATACCATATGACATGAGACATAAGAAATTATGAATTTCACGGATGAAAGTGTGAATATATTAATTTTTTTTTATCTATTTTTGTGTATGGAAGCATGATATGAATATGTTATATTCAAAGTAAACATAAAGTTGTTGTTTGTCCCTCATGAATTCATGGTTAACTCCACTCGTACAACCCGAAGAATAAATCTGTTAAATATATAAATAGCAACAACCACTTTTTACATAAAAGTGGTTGTTGTATGTAATCATTAATAAATTAATACATTTTAAATGTTATAATAAATAATAAATATAAAATAATTATTTTAAATTTTTTAATATTAATTATTAATAATTTATTAAATTATAATAATTAATTATTTAATTGTTAATAATTAATTATTTATAATTAAGTAATTAAAATTTTTTAATTAATAATAAATTATTTTTTAATTAATAATTGATATTAATAATAAATAAAATGTTTATTAATAATTGATTATAAAGTATAAATTAATTAATAAGAAATAAAACACTACATAACACAATAATAAACTAAATAACAATAATAATAAAGTCACCATGTGATAATAATAAAGTAAAACTACACCAAAGACATTAGAAAAACAAAGTAAGAAATGTAACATATTAATTAATTAATTAAGTAATTTTTTTAATATATTAGTAAAGTATAAAGAGATTGTTAAATATATTAATCAAGTAATAATATATTAAGAATAATAAATAAATATACTAAAGTAATAAAGTATTCATTAATAAATATATAAATAATCAATTAATTAATATAATAATAGAAAATTACATTATTATATTATTATTTTTTTTGTTTGTTAATTTGTGCGAGATTTGTTGGCTACAAACCTTGCCCAACACTCAAAAACTCCTAGCTTTCCACCATTGGATCCAACCCCTTTGAACTACATTATTATATTATTAATAGTAATAGAAAAATGTATTATTAATGTTAATATTATGTATAAAAATTATGAATATATTTTATAAAGTAACTATCAAAAGTAACATATTAATTAAAAAATACCTTATTAATATATTGTATTAATTAATTTATACGTTAAAAGATAATTAAAGTATAAATAAATTAAAACATTAGTAAATTGACAAAATAAAAAAAAATAAAAATTATTATAGGAAAACAAATATTAAACTACTACATTATTATATTAATGAAGAAATACATTAATCATTAAAGATTAAATAATAAATACATTTACAAATTATGAAAAAATTTAATAAAGTATTAAAATATTATTAATTTAGTATATTAATAAAGAATCCATACATTAAGAATAGTATTAATAAATACATTAATAAAGTATCCATATATTAAAGTTTCCAAAAATAAAATTTAAAATTTAAAATACAACCATTTTAAAAAAGTGATTGATATAGGCAAATGGACATCATTTTTCACTTGTATAAAATGATTGTTCTTAGTACACTAAACAACATGTCTTGGAGATGATCATTAATATTTTAACTAATTATTACCTTATACTAATATATAATTATAACGTATTAATGTAATACATTAACATTTTATATTAATGTATATAATTTAATGGTTTATTAATGTATAAATTAAAGTATTAATTTACATTTGTGTAATGTAACATATTAACTGAGTGATACATTGATAATGTATTAATTGATGGATATATTAATAATGTAATATATGAATTAATAAATACATTAATACATTATTAAATATATTATTTAATTAATACATTATTAATTTATATATTGCAAAAGTATAATTAATTAATCAATACATTATTAATATGTTAATTAATAATTCATAACAATCTATTAATTAATTAATTAATAACAACCAATTAATAACAAAGTATTAATTAATAACAATTTTTTTACTAATTAATATATTAATACATAAATACATAAAATTAAAGTATTAATTAATTATTTAATATCTTAATGTGATGTATAAATTAAGTATCCCTACATTAATGCATAATATAATTAAATAATATTTTAATTAATAAATATCTTATTAATATATTATATATTATATATTATATTAATACATTATACATCAATAAATTGCTAAAGAACAAATAAATTATTAATAATGTGGTTATTAATAACTATTAAAGTATTACTAAATTATTAATAAATTAATAAAATAAAACATTTATTAGTTAATGTATTAATACATAAATACATAAAATTAAAGTATTAATTAATTAATATTTTAATATATAAATTAAGTATCAATACATTAATATATAATGTAATGTATTAATGTAATATTTTAATTAGTAAATACCTTAATAATATATAATATATTGTATTAATACATTATACATCAATAAATTGCTAAAGAATAAATACATTATTACATTAATCATTAAAGAATTATTTAATTAATGAATACATTTATAAACTTTGAATAAAATTAATAAAATATTAACATATTATTAATTAATAGAATATCTATACAAATCTAATAAAATACCAAAGTGTCCAAAAATATAATAATACATTAAAATATTAATGTATTAACCCAATATTCATACAATAAAACTACAATTTTAATAAGAATAATCCTAACACAATTCTGTTATTAATAGTAACTCTAATAACTCATATTATTTTCTTAATACAAATTGTTATTTTCTTATTATTATAAAATAAGCCTTAAAACAAATAACCTTAACTTTAATAAAACCATAACCCTAATTTTAATGGGAATAACTGAAACCCTAATATGAGGCTAGTGATAACTTTCATTTAAATTTTAATGCATTTATAATAGGATTTGTGTTTAAGACATCCCCATCTTGTATTGATATTTATAATATTGTGAAAACCATTTTATTTACATGCATAATGCATTAATAAATACATTGCATTTTTACCATAAAAAATAATTCATATTTATAAATAATGATATTTATAACTCATCTTGTATTTATATTTATAATATTGTGAAAAACACTATTTACATGTATAATTTTACAAACACTATTATTATAACAGAAAAAACCAAACATATATTAATTTTAACTCTTAACTTTTAAAGAAAAAAAATAATACGAAAATGTTAATACATTAACAATACATTATTACATTAATAATACAATGAGTTATCTTCAGGAGACAATGCGTTGTGTACATCACATTGCAAAAATGTGTTATCTTAACGAGACAATGGCATTTGGAAAATTATCTCACATTATCACATTTCGATAATCACATTTCGACGACCAGGTTATGTTCATCACATTGGAACAATATGGATATTTTTGTCACATTACGATGGTGGGGCTATGTTTGACACATTGCGACATTACTGTGTTTGTTATATTGTGACACTATTATGTTCATCAACTTGCAACATTACTATGTTCATCAATATGCAACGAAAAGGCAATGTTTGTCACATTGTGAATGTAATGCATTAATTCATTAATAATAATGTAAAGTACATGATATAATTAAGGAAATGTATAAATTGAATTATTTATATGTGAATGTATAATGTAATGTATTAATAAAATTAATAAATATGTTAATACAATATTAAATAATACATTGTTAAAGTATTAATATGTTAATAATGTAAAAATACATTCAAACCACTTTGTAACATTATTACATAAATACAAAACATTAATGTATTACAATTTTATATTAAAGCATCCATTCATTAATGCAATATTCATGAATACATTAATTAAATTAATACAATAATCATTAATGCATTAATATAATATTCTACATTAAATGTTTGTCACATTTCAATGATAGGGCTATGATCGTCAGATTGCGAAGACAAGTCTAGGTTCATCACATTGCGGAGTACGTATATGTTTGTCACATTCCAACATTACTATGTTCCACAAATTGTGACATCCATTTATGCTCATCATATTGCGATGATAGAGCTATGTTCATCATATTGCGACGATTGTATATGTTTTTCACATTCTGACATAACTATTTTTGCGATGATAGGGTTATCTTCGTCACATTGAGATGACATGGCTATTATTTTGATGTCGTTTATATGTTTGTCACATTGCAATGACAGGGCTAGATTCATCACATTGCGACGACAAGACTGTGTTCTTCACATTGCGATGTCCATATATGTTTTTCACATTCTCACGTTACTATGTTTATCACATTATGACATCCATTTTTGTTCGTCACACTGCGACGAAAGGGCTATGTTCATCACATTCTTACATCTTTATCTGTTTGTCACATTGTGACATTACTATGTTTGCAATGATAGGGTTATCTTCGTCACATTGCAATGACGTGGCTATTATTTTGATGTCATGTATATGTTCGTCACATTGCGATGACTGGGCTAGATTTATCACATTGCGACGATAAGGCTATGTTGTTCACATTGTGATGTCCATATATGTTTCTCACATTCTGACGTTACTATGTTTGTCACATTACGACATCCATTTTTGTTTGTTACACTATGATGAAAGGGCTATGTTCATCACATTCTTACGTCTTTATTTGTTTCTCACATTGTGACATTACTATGTTTGCGATGATAGGGTTATCTTCGTCACATTCCGATGACATGGCTATTATTTCGATGTCATGTATATGTTCATCACATTGCGATGATAGGGCTAGATTCATCGCATTGCGACGACAAGGCTATGTTATTCACATTGCAACATTGATATATGTTTCTCACATTCTGACGTTACTATGTTTGTCACATTACGACATCCATTTTTGTTCGTCACACTGCAACGAAAGGGATATGTTCATCATGTTCTGACATGTTTATATTTTTTTCACAATGTGACATTACTATGTTTGTGATGACAGGGATATGTTCGACACATTGTCATGATAGGGATATCTTCATCACATTGTGACAACAAGGTTAGATTCATCACATTGTGACACGTGTATATGTTCATCACATTGTGACGTCTGTATATGTTCATCACATCCCAACGTTACTACGTTCGACATTTTTTTACATCCATTTATGTTCATCACATTGCAATATCGGTTTATGTTCATCACATGAAAAGGTTGGTTTATGTTTGACACATTATGAAAATGAAGTTATGGCCAAGTTTTAAAAAAATGTTTAATGAAGTGTTTCCTTTGTGACAAAGATAGGAACTTTGAATTGATGCAATATATTACATAGAAAGAAACTTAGAATCATACTTCTTTGAAGGACATTGATAGAGAAAAATATTGAACTGAAAATTATTCCCATTCCAAATAAGCATATATATAATTAGATTATCAATTTATGCATTCCCCTTTTTGGTGTTGCAAAACATATTTTTAGATAATATAAAATACATTTTTATTGAAAAAATTAAACAATATAATTGTTTATAAATAATTTATCAATATATAATATATAGATATACAAAAATTTTAAATTATATCAATATATTTATATTTATAAAATACATGCATTAATAAAATGTGTAATTTATAGTATTATAACTTTAACTAAATTGTTAAGGTTGAGTGAAACACATATCCCGTATCACTAATGCAACCGCTTCTATTGAGTTGTGTAGCTTACCACTCTGAACGCTACAACGATCTCATTAGGTTTAAATCATTAACAATACTCCGAATATATAGTAATATGAATGCATATCGAGCCAAATACAAATAATCCAAATGCATATCGATCGTGTTAATGTTTAAGCCATTATTATAGATGTTTTCATTTCATTAGATAACATTAGCATAATCCAAGATCACTAAGAAATACACAATCACAAGAGACACAACATTTATCCTGGGAAACCCTCTAGGGGAAGAAAACCCAACAAAACTTCCTTAATATAGATATCCAATACAATGCCAAGAGATCTCTATCCTAAAACAAAAAGTCCTCTCCCAAGATATGTGCCACTCTCTCTCTCCTTTGTCGGTAACAGATCAGAACTTGTCTCTCAAACTGAGCAATTGAGTTATGTCCAAGTGAGGCACTAGCCTCCTTTATTTATACAAGTCTGGCACGTGTGAAGTGTCTCTTCATTGGCAGGGACGACTTCTCCAACTAGGTGGGTAAACCCACCTTTATTATATTTATGGGTCTCCTGATTAATTGTTGGGGTCGACTTCTTATTCTGCCTATTATAATTGTCTGTTGACCAATCCACAAAAGGGGATTTGGTCCTATTACAATAACCAACATGATCAATCCACAATGGGGATTGATCCTATGAA
>SNQJ01S0052247.1:26173-45831 GCA_010110895.2 Picea sitchensis | reverse complement strand
CTCATATATTGTGCATGGTGTATTGTGGTGTATTGGTGTAACTCTTATACTATTGTTCATTGCTCATTGGATATAATTGAATGTTTTAATTATAAGTTGAAAAAGGTTTTTAAATTTTACTTGATACTGATTCACCCCCCTCTCAGTATCAACAACCAAGCCTTTCAAAACGAAATCAAACATCAAAATGAATCTAATCAATGTGCCAATATCCATGGTCACATTCATACACAAGGAACTCTTTCATTGATTTTCAGGTTATTACCTTTCATATTAGTCACTTTGCCTTGGTGGGTTGGAACTCAGCCACCCCTTTACCACATGGTTCTTTCTACACATTTATTTATTTATTTATTTTTTACAGCAGGATTGTGTTTTCCTACTTCAGCTGATCATGACCTCAAATCATCATACATGAATCTAAAAGTATCACATGAATGCATTCAAGCATTCTTTCTTCATTGGTAACCAGGGTGCCAACACCCATGGCCACCCAATTTCTCTATTTACCATGCTACAACTTTGATAGAGTATTGGAAGGTCCTCCTTCCATAATGGGTAGTCCATTATCATCCTTCTCATGCAAACATGCATTTCCTTAATGCATTACATCATTGTGTTATCTTTGAGAACTTTTGTTCCCAATCACTCCTTGATTGGGAAATGTACTCATGACGTATATTTGTTCATGCATTTTTCCAAGGATATCAATCATCTTTGGTTGTCATAGGTTCACACCTTCATCATGCAAGTTCTTCTTCCTGACTCATACCCTACTTGGGTATCAATTGCATAGAACATACATTCAGATCACATGCATGCCATCAAAACATAGACTATTTTATAAGGGACTATTACCCAGATCCCTTTTACCTCTCATGTCACATGGGCATGAAATATTTATTCCTGCTCTGGTTGCCATCACCTTCTTTGATATTACCTCCTCAATGGTGCTTCTTGGGAACTTCTAAAATCTCTCACAATTTTCTTTTTATCGACAGCGTTCTTGCATTCACTTATTTCTGAGGTTGTTCACTATTGGCACTTGTCCTTCCCTAACAATTATAATATTTTCTACACATGACATACATCACCACATTCACATTTTACATTAGTTTCCATGTAAATTCAAATGCATGTACCATAGCATTTATTTCAGTAAAACAATTTCATATATGCCTTAGCATATCTATATGCACTCCATCACATTATCCCCAATGTTTTCATGAGTGTTACCACAATCAAATTTCAGCTGCATCTCTCAACATTCTCAATGCTCATGCAAAAATATCTACATTCATCAGCATATCAATTTCTCATCCCAAAGAAACATAATAGACAACAAGAAAGGACTTAAGGGATTCTCCCATCAAGGAAATTTCAACCTAGCTGAATTAATTTCAAGGCCTCATTTCCTTCACACACTATAGCTTAACCAAGATCATTCATTTAAACACATCCAGTATTGTATCTTCCAGTTACTAGCTGTAATTATTTTCACAGTTATCCATTTTCGGCATACAACTTTGTCTTATTATTCAGATTTTCATAGTGAGAAGTACTAATCACTTTCTCCTTCTTTTCTTTTAGAATTTGTCCCTCCTGGGATCTTCTTGTTCTATCTCTTGATAAGTCGTAGTCATTTTCACCTTGACCTTCTTGGATGTCTTGGTACTCATGCATGATATTTTAAAATGTAATCCAAGATTATTATATAAATAGGTTTTGTATCCTATTGTTCAATTCTCATCACTCATTAAGGTTATAGCTTTGCTCTGCTGGAAAAGTTATTTACACAGTTCCTCCACAAAAACTTCTTCAACCTACAACTCTCTTGTTGCATATCCAAACGGTCTGACATGACCTCAATTTGTTATTTAGCCTCAACCTTTTCATCTCATATTCTTACCCGATATTCCATGAGGAATTATCAGCATGCATCTTTACTATGCATTTATATTGTGCACTCACACATGCACATGTATTCCATCAAATTGCATTCGGTGTACTATAATCATATGCCTTAGCATGCGGTGTGGGTGTCCACTATAGGAACACTTTATTGTTTCATTTCCTTATCTATTGGAAATTAATTGGTTCATGATTGTTCACGACCATTCATATGTAGTCGTGTGTTTCCTTTTGTAATGGAAACAGAGCACCCTTGCTCATTTACCTTTTCATCAATGCATACTAAATTTTCCTATGGAAAAAGGGAACACGTCCCCCTCAAGCTATTATTTTAGAAATAAAAATCAGACCCTTCTATCATAGGGTCAACCATGCATTCATGGAATTATTTAGATCTGGAAAGTACAAATATTGGTTCACATTTCACTTATTCTGACATTCATATCATACCTTTAAGCATGTATATGTACATTTACATATATGTAGGTGCATCACTTGCACCTTTTTACCTCATTCATTCCTATTTATTGGGTCTTATTATCATTCTTATTTAAAGATAATTTATATCCATCCTGATTATGAGTCTCACAAACCTATTAATTTCTTCCTTCATACTAGGAAACCTTATAATGCATTCCATTCATGCACTCAAGCATCCATTTACATCTATGGATGTTCAACATACAAGCTCATTATTGCACCTTTTTCCATGTCATTCTTACACATAGGAATTTTAGACTTCCATATCCTTCCTCCCAGATATCTTATGGCCATTCTTATGATTAGTCTCATAAGAATACTTAACACCATGTTTCCCTCTTTATTGAAATTTTACAGTCATTCACATGATATTCACATGGAAAGTCTCGCAGACATATTTGTAACTATCTTTTGCTTTTCATATGACAACAACCAACAAGATAACACACTTGCCTAAACTGCAATAGAAGTATGAAATGACCCAGAAACACAATCTGGGAAATTTCAACAGTACTCCAGGGAACATGTCAACTTATCAAGCTTCTCTTCATGCCTTGGACCATTCTTGGTCAACAAACCTTTTTATCAAGGGAATCATTTTTCCAAATTCCCTCTCACTAAAACTTATGCACACCAAGCCATATTCTTATGTCTACCATCCACCTATGGATGTCAGTCTGACCCATTGGTCGTCCATAAATTCCCCAACACTTCCTTTACTCCATTCGGAATCAACAATTCAGTAACCCTTCTACTGTATTCTCATAGGGTAATATGTAATCAAATTGTATCATCAACATTTTACTTAAGCTATAATACCCAGATCATCATTAACCATATGATCCATGTCATCACCATATTTTACATCCAATAAAGGACTATAATAATCATATATGCATGTTATGTGTGTGCTCAATCTTTTCCATATGCATTATGGCATATCCTCGTTCCCTAAGTATTTTACCCATGCTTACAATGCAAATGTATTCTAGTTGTCTTTCATTTGTATTCGCATGCATAGACATGTCCTTAGATTAATAGGTATACACATTCTCTTATTATAGTTGTGACCATCATAAACTTTCTCATGTGTTGATATCTCTTTACCTATCCCAAGAGGTCTAGCAATAGTCCACGTGACTCCTTTTCATAACCAGTAGGCATTGGTCTTCCTTATGGGCTTACAGCACAACCCTGTCCAAGACATTTCTTCATGCAATTCCTCTTCAATCAACCAACAAATTTTTAGTTCTCATGCACATTATATTTTCATTGCACACTTGTAGTGGTTCACAAACAATTTCAGATTTGTTCATACTAACAATAAAGTTCATTTACTCAAAAAGGAAATACCATTCCTTACACATGCATTACCTTAGCATACCAAGCCTTTCAAAATGAAATCAAACATCAAAATGAATCTAATTAATGTTCCAATATCCATTGTTACATTCACACACAAGGCACTCTTGCATTGATTTTCAGATTATTACCTTTCATATTAGGCACTTTTCATTGGTGGGTTGGAACTCAGCCACCCCTTTACTGCATGGTTCTTTCTACAGATTTATTTATTTATTTTTTTTATAGCATGATTTTTTTTTCCTACTTCAGTTGATCATGACCTCAAATCAGCATACATGAATCTAAAAATATCACATGAATGCATTCAAGCATTCTTTCTTCATTAGTAAGCAAATGACAACACCCATGGCCACCCAATTTTTCTCTTTACCATGCTACAACTTTGATATAGTATTGGAAGGTCATCCTTCCATAATGGGTAGTCCATTACCTTCCCTCTCGTGCAAACATGCATTTCCTTAATGTATTACATTGTTGTGTTATCTATGAACACTTTTGTTCCCAATCACTCCTTGATTGGGAAATGTGTCCATGCATTTTTCCAAGGATTTCAATCATCCTCAGTTGTCAAAGGTTCACACCTCCATCATGCAGGTTCTTCTTCCTGCCTCATACACTACTTGGATATCAATGAAATACATCATCCATTCAGATCACATGTATGCCATCAAAACACAGACTATTTTAGAAGGGGTTATTACCCAAATCCCTTTTACCTCTCATGTCAAATGGGCATGAAATATTTATACCTTCTCTGGATTCCAACACCTTCTCTCATATTACATCTTCAGTGGTGCTTCCTGGGAAATTCTAAAATCTCTTTCGTAGTTTTCTTTTTATCAACAACCTTCTTGAATTCACTTATGTCTGAGGTTGTTCACTATTGTCGGTTGTCCTTCCCTAATAGTTCCAATCTTTTCTACAAGTGGCATACATCACCACATTCACATTTTACATTAGTTATCATGTAAAATCAAATTCATGTACCATAGCATTTATTTCAGTAAAACATTTTCATATATGCCTTAGCATATCTATATGCACTCCACCACATTGTCCCTGATGTTTTCATGAGTGTAACCACAATCAAATTTCAATTGTATCTCTCAACATTCTCATGCAAAAATATCTACATTCATCAGCATATCAGTTTCTCATCCCAGAGAAACATAATAGACAACAAGAAAGGACTTAAGGTATTCTCCCATCAGGGAACTTTCAGCCTAGCTGAATAAATTTCAAGGACTCCTTGCCTTCACACACTATAGCTTAACCAAAATCATTCATTTAAACACATTCAGTATTGTATCTTTCATTTACTAACTGTACTTATTTTCATAGTTTTCCTTTTTATGCATACAACTCTCTCTTATTATTCATAGTTTCAGAGTGAGAGACATATTAATGACTTTCTCCTTCTTTGCTTTTACAATTTATCCCTCCTGGGATATGCATGTTCTATATCTTGAGTAGTCTTAGTCATGTTCACCTTGGCCTTCTTGGATAATTCACCATGCTACATTAGCAATTTTCTTGTTCATAATGAATCATGAACTTGTACATTCCGCACATTTTCCACCCAGATATCAGATCGGTCCTCATTCATCTGCATGTCTTGGTACTCATGCATGATATTTTAAAATGTAATATAGGATTCTTATATAAATATTTTTTGCAGCCCATTGTTCAATTCTTAGCACTCATTAAGGTTATAGCTTTGTTCTCTTGACATAGTCATTTACACAATTCCTCCACAGAAACATCTTCAACCTGCAACTCTCTTGTTGCATATCCAAACGGTCTTACATGACCTCAGTTTTTTAGTTCGCCTCAAATTTGTCATCTCAAATTCTTACGTAATATTCCATGAGGAATTATCAACATGCATATTTATTATGCATTTATATTTTGCACTCACACATGCACATTTATTCCACCAATTTGCATTCATTGTACTTTAATCACATGCATTAGCATGTAGTGTGGGTGTCCACCATAGGAACACTTTATTGTTTCATTTCCTTATCTATTGGAAATTAATTGGTTCATGATTGTTCACGAACATTCATATGCAGTCTCATGTTTGCTTTTATAATGGCAACAGAGCATCCCTGCTCATTTACCTTTTCATCAATGTATACTAGGTTTTCTTGAGGAAAAAAGGAACACAACCCCCTCAAGCTATGATTTCAACAAGAAAAATAAGACCCTTCCATCGTAGGTTCATACATGCATTCATGGCATTATTTAGATATGGAAAGTAAAAATCTTGCCTCACAATTCACTTATTTTGACATTCATATCATACCTTTAAGCATGTATATGTACATGTGCATATATGTAGGTGCATCACTTGCACCTTTTTACCTCATTCATTCCTTTTTATTGGGTCTTATTATGATTCTTATTTAAAGATAATTTACAGCCATCCTCATGGCAAGTCTCACAAATCTATTCATTTCTTCGTTCATACTAGGAAACCCTAGAATGCATTCCATTCATGCACTCAAGCATCCATTTACATCTATGGATGTTCAACATGCAAGCTCACTATTGCAACTTTTTCCATGTCATTGTTACACATGGGTATTTCAAACTTCCATATCCTTCCTCCGGGATATCTTATGACCATTCTTATGACCAACCTCGTAGGAATACTCAACCCCATTTTTCCCTCTATGTTGACAGTTTACAGTCATTCACATGATATTCACATGGAAAGTCTCGCAGACATATTCATAAATGTGTTTCCCTTTTCATATGACAACAACCAGCAAGATAACACTCTTGCCTAAACTCCTATAGAAGTATGCAACGACCCAGAAATACAATATGGGAAATTTCAACAGTGCCCCAGGAAACATGTCAACTTATCAAGCTTTTCTTCATGCCTAGTGCCATTCTTTATCAATAGACATTTTTATCAAGGGAATCATTTTTCCATATTCCCTCTTCCTACAACTTATGCACACCAAGACATATTCATATGGCTACCATCTACCTTTGTATGTCAGTATGACCCATTGGTCATCTAGAAATGCCCCAACACTTCCTTTACTCCATTCGAAATCAGCAATTCATTAACCCTTCTACTTTATTCTCATAGGGTAATATACAATCAATATCATCAACATTTTACTTAAATTGTTATACTCAGATCATCATTAACCATATGATCCATGGAATCACCATATTTTACATCCAATAACAGACTATAATAATCATATATGCATGTTATATGCAGTTCAATATTCTCCATATGCATTCAGGCATATCCTAGTGTTGCAAGTATTTTACCCATGCTTAAAGTGTAGATGTATTCCAGTTGTCTTCCATTTGAATTCGCATGCACAAACATGTCCTTATATTAATAGGTATACACATTCTCTTATTATAGCCGTGAGGATCATAAACTTGATCATGTGTTCATATCTCCTTACCTCTCCCATGAGGTATAACATCAGTCCACAAGACTCATTTTTAACTGCTTAACTGGGATATTCTCCAACAACCATTTTCATCATTCACTATAGGTCAAATAAAACTGACCTTACACATTTTCCATTAGTCCTTTGATCGTGAGGGATCATACACATATACAGGGTTTATTTTTTTATCAAAGCAGTAATTATTACTGCTACAAATTCTATCAATTCATACCAACTTCCTTTAAGCACAAGGAATTTTCCATAAGGGTCTTAACCCTTATATAATCATCCATCTTAATTACAATAGACTATGCCTTACCTAGTAGATAGACATTATTATACTTAAAAAAACAACCCATCTCGTGTCCCTTGTCTGGACTTAGGTAGCTTCATAGCATAATTTTTTCCACCTCTACCATTTTCATTCAGGTTTTACCAATAATACCTATCATCATATTCCTTCTCTCGTACGATTAGTCATCACTTTAACGCAAGGAAAATATAATTCCCCCTTGTTGTAATTTAGCCAGGGTTTTCAAGTTACAATTTCAATCTCCAGTCCTTCTCGTCGGGAAGTTAATGCGGATAATAAACAATATTTTAAAGGTAGAACAACTTTCAATAGGCTCATCTAAATCTCAATATACCAGTCCTATGAATGATCTCCATCCCATCCAGGCCTAGTGTTGTAGCCTGCTCTGACACATAGGGTAGCATAGAATTCCCTTCCCCTTAAAAATTTTCTAACAATAATTTTATTCAACTATTTCGTGAGCCCAAGCAGGCCAAGTGTTGTTTCATGCTCTGATACCACTTTGTAACAGACCCAACCCCTAAGTACCTTTTTAAGGGATGGGGTATTAAATTTTCTCTTCTATTAACAACCTTAAATATTCTCTATCATATCTCCATCCTCTTTTGTTCATCAAGAGATTTCCAAGGTTGATAATTTCACTCAGAACTGAGCTATGGAATGAAATCTATGACCTCATGAAGTTATTGGGTTTACATAAACAACATATTTTTTACTGTCACGTGGCATTACATGAAATTTCATTGTTCATTCCAACTAACGTGGAAACACTTGGATCTTGACATGGCACCAACCTAACCTGCCACAGTGGAACCCCACTCAGCTCATCATCTTGTTAGTAATGGACATTTGTTGTCCTAATGGAATCCTAGCCACCTTGCTGGAAATCCGCGTCATTCACCATACGTTTTTCCTTTCTGTGACCCATATATTATACCATACTTAAGAATCTTACTATATTCACGGACCTGCGATTGGCGGTCTACGAAATCATGGTCTATATTCATAATTTACATGAACTTGCCACCAACACTTAACTTCTTTTTCATTTGTGGAATCGCTGACACATAACTCTGTTCCTACCCTTGATAATTCCTTCTGAGAAGTGTCAACACTTAACCACTTTTCTACCTACATGGACTCGCAGACATACAATTATGTACCTCCCCTTCATAAGTTTGCCCGAGAAGTCTCAACACTTAACTATTTTTCCATCTATGCAGACTCACAGACTAGTGGACTCGTGTACGTACAATTATGTACCTCCCCTCCACAATTCCATACAAGAAGTCTCAACACTTATATTATTCGGTGATTTTATCGGGGTCTTAGGTTGGTGGACTCGCGGACCCATTCATAACACCTTTCCAATCTCTATGAACCTGTCATGCTTCTAATTTTGATGCCTACACTTTACACCCGCCATTCCTTTTCCACAACCTACAGACTTACTCCCCCTATTAAAGCACTTATTAATGTTTGGACTCCACGATGACACATACCATCTATTGTCTCAACCAATTACAGGTTGGCACTTGTTCCCATTGTACATGTAAGCTTTCTCCCTTCTCTGTTTTAATACAAAATGTCGAACTATGAATATTCCATACATGTACAGGATATTTCTAGCCCGAACTAAACCACATCATGCCAAAATTTCATTTTTGATATCTGTGAACTATATGGGACAAGATTTGCATATGTGCGAGGATATTCATAACTCCAACAATATGTATGTGTTCAATATGTGTGTGTGTGTGTGTGTGTACAATTAAG
Source organism: Picea sitchensis (assembly GCA_010110895.2). Classification (NCBI taxonomy): domain Eukaryota; kingdom Viridiplantae; phylum Streptophyta; class Pinopsida; order Pinales; family Pinaceae; genus Picea; species Picea sitchensis. The sequence goes on along the minus strand of SNQJ01S0052247.1, from coordinate 36,558 downwards.
GATTGTGTATACACCATATTTACACAGATTCTATGCATGCCCCTAATTGTACCATTCTATATAGTTCTTGCGGCATTATATGTGCAAGTATAATTCCAGCGGTCATTACCATGAAAGAAACACATGATTACCAGCTTCTCTGGTATAAATATGTTGTTGACTGCATATACATAAAATGTATAGATCTAGGTAAATCTAATATGGTATGCTCTCAATAATAGTTACAATTGAAATTATCACTATTTGTAACGTATAATCATCACATATGCACAATCATGGCAACAAAATTTCAAAGATAATTACAATGATAAAAACCCATGACAACATTCACATATCACAACTTTTGTACAAGTTTAATAGTTGGTATTCTGGCTGGTAATTAACACATCAAATACCCATATTGTAAAATAAATCATCTAATCATCAAACAACATGCACGTCCCAGACTCATTCATGGGAAAATTCATCCTTGAGTTTTATTTTAGTTATACAGGGTAGAAAAATACTTATCTATTACAGTTGATAGTCGACCAACTGATTGTGGGTGTTCATCTTTACAGCCAACTGTAGACTTAGATGCATTCACTTTTAGAATCCTAGCCACCCTCGTCCCAAGCCATGATACCACTAGGGAATATATCTCAAGTTATCATCTAGATTTGAAGGTCACTCTCCTTCACTCTACTCTTGGTAGATATTTTCCCTTACTCCCACTAGCCCATGTCTCTTCGAGGTTTATCGGATGAATTCCCAACATCAATCTCATGGCCCTCTTAGCTAAGGTCAATTTTTGGGTATTCTATGTTCCAACTCATAACCCTTATGTGGGTTCTCTGATCCTTCTATTTCATGCACTCGTGTATTCCTTTTAACAACTCCCTTCCTCATAGGCCCAACCTTCCCCCCATTCCCCCCCTCTGTGTATATCACAGTCGCACGCTTGACCTAGGCAGGTTCTTGACCCATCCTTCAGTTTCTTTTTTCAGAAGGCATCTCATGGGTCAATCCTGGGGACCCGTGGTGATCTTTCCTATTGTCCTCTATTTTATCACTTCTTGTCCCTTTTGACAACCCTCCATACTTCAATTCATTCGGGTGGTTAGTTGTTCAACTACCAACCTCCCTCATTAACTTATTTGTCTTGAAATCAAGGATAAGGGAAGTAATATGAATAAGGCTTGAGTTCCTTTAGTTTATTAGGGCCTCCTATCATTCCACTAGTGATATCATGGATTATACTTTAAGGCTTCACCCATCCGTCAATTTTCAGTGTTTACATTTAAACAATAATACATTTACAATATTTGCAATTCATTGCATGGAAATCATAATTTATGATTAATTACAGGTATGGGAAACAGGGGTGTTACAGATATACATCCTTAACTTCCCAAATTCTCTATTGAAATTAAATTTCTTCTCAAATATGGAACATGTCTCACCTCTTTTGGTAATTATTGGTTTCCATTCTTTAACTTTATTTGTACCATACCCATTCCAACAATTTTACATGGTTCATCATCACCCAAATAAACTTGTCCAAAATCACCTTGAACATAATCTTGAAAATATTTCCTATGGGGTGTGACATGAAATGAATCCCATGTATTTAATACCCAAGAATCAATAATATTATCTAAATAAAGAATCAAAGCATCTTGTAACACATATCTTGCTACATTTGCTTCCTGATTTTTCTCGTGTTGTCCATCTGCTTGTTTCTTTGGAGATATGCAATATTTCTTCAGATGTCCTTTCTTCCCATAATTCCAGCACTCGATCCTTGCTAGTATGGATTTGGATCTGCCCTTCCTAGAATTACCACAATTCCCTAGACTCTTTCCTCTTTCCATTTTTTTCCCCTGTTCTCCACGGTCAACACATTACCTGATATCTCACATGTGCTTTTCCATCGCATTTCCTTGCTAAGGATAACACCAACAACATCATCAAACTTTAGAGTGTTTGAACTGGAGATATAGTTACTTATTTCCATGACCAAATCGTTCTAGATTTATAGCAATGAGCATAATATTAGAAGATCCCTAACCTCATCATCAAATTTCACTCCTACAGAACTTACCTGATTAGTAACTGTATTATATTCATTTAAATGATCGGCAACACACCCACCTTCTGACATCTTCATATTAAATAATCACTTCATTATAAATACCTTGTTGGAGGCCAAGGGTTTTTCATATAGTTTATCGAATTCCTTCATCATATCCTATGTTGTATTTTCTTTTGAAATGTTTAAGGCCATCGACGTTGCCAGGAACAGTCGTATCTTTCCTAGTGTCTTTATTTCAAGAACCTCCCATTCTTCATCCTTCATACTCATTAGTTTCTTTGCTTTTCCACCCAACGGTAGGAAAAGATCATTATGATATAGATATTCTTCCATTTTCATCTTCCATAACTAGTAGTTTTGGTCGATAAATTTCTCGACCCTAAACTTTCCATCTTCCATCTTTCTCCCACTCGAACCAGGAACCCTCTTTTCCTGTGATTTACCTTTCATTGTGATACCAATTGTTTGAAAAGAGGATCACATAGAAATTAAAAAAAAATAGATGCGGAAATAAAACAAAGAAGATACACAATAAAATAGAGACACATATATACATGGTTCACCCAATATGGGCTACATCCACTAGAGAAATTGGCATTCCTTCCTTTATTATTATCCAGCAAATAAAGAGATACAACCTACAACACACCCGATGTAACTTCCTCTTCTTTTCTCACAGTCTCCTCTCTCAGAATACAATATTCACTCACATACACCACCGCAATGCAATTCCCTCATATGTAAAAGAGGGTTTCCTTCTAGGGAAAAAAACCCTAACATAACTTCTACCATCATATTTGCAACAAAATGATGAACGGTTCATATTGACTATGAAATTACAATATTTTACAAGTCAATTTTCCCAAAAAATTATCTTCGGGTGAATTTCCCCCAAACCCCCATCGGGGAGGGATCCAAAATATTTTCACCACCCCCCCTGGTGACAGATATGGGGTTGCAAGCACCCCGACACCCCCTTGTGAATAAATGGGATCCAAACACGACTGAAAAAATACCTCTAAATCAGGAAGATAATCAGGCTCCACAACCAACAATTCCTTCTTCAAAATCCATAGTTTGTAATTGGTTCTTGTGGACAAATATTTATACTTGTAGCTAGATGTGCAACCCATATTGATAAGTGATTCATTTGACTTGTATTTATTGTTGCTACTGCAATTGGAATTATAGACAAGTGCCTTTATATTCTCTAAGTGACTGGGTGGATTTATTCTTAATGTAAGGAAATTTATACCTTATACTTTATACTTAGGACTGGAAATAAAAGAATAGTATTCTAAGAAATGTTTTAATAATTGTAAATAAAGTTAATATGGAAAGAACCATTTTTAAATAATTATGAGGCAAGTTTGTGTGCAGTTCAATAGTTGGGGACATGTGACATGTTGTGTTGGAAATTTTCAATAGTAGACCACACCCACATCAAGCACTCCAAGTATACTAGGGTTTCAAAATTCCACAAAACCATATCAAGATCAAGTGCTTCTTTACTCTCCTAGAGTTTCTCCCAATATCTTGAAAAATTATTCAAGAACTCTAGCATTGAAGACAACGAGATAAAATGTAAATGAAGGAGAGTAGAAAAGCTTGAAGTATTCTCACGTTTTTTATGGTTAATGGAAAATTTATTCAATATTGTTTGTATCCCTATACAATTAGGTCGTGTGTGCATTCCACTTATCCTATGTTGCTTGGTTGTGAGAAAGGGAATTATCTATTCTTCTCAATATTAGAAATGGCACCTTCACTAGAATCACAATAGTCCAACCTACTTGTTTGAACAATAATTGCATTAGTATTTTATGCCCCGGGACCAAATTGTCAAAATGTCCATGAATGTCTTGAGAGGTGAGTTGCAACTTGTAATAATACTCTAACCATTCCTCGAAGGGATGAACCATCAGTTCATTGGACTCGGGGCACTAGATTATAGCTATGGAAATCCCTCCCTTGTGCTTATGTTGCCCACAAAACAACTTGTTTGAGGATCTATGAAACTAGGGTTTTTCTCAATAAGGGACAATGCAATTTATGAACAAGGGATCAATTTTGAAAAAAATCGTGTCAGGTGATTGTATCTAGTGTGGTCATGTGGGCCTTGGCCAAACACAATTGTGATAGCTAATGAAACTCAATTATGTTGCTCGGTTTGAATTTTATGTCGTCAGACCAAATTGTCAAAATGTCCTTGATTGGCTTGAGGAGGTGAGTTACAACTCTCAATAAAACTCTAACCGGGCCTCGGATAGATGAACCATCAGTTACATTGGATTAGTGGAACCCTATTATAGCTATGGAAACACCTCCCCTATGATTGTTTTTCCCATAAAATAGTTTGTTCGAGGATCTTTGAAACTAGGGTTTTGATCAATAAGGGACAATGCAATTTTTGAACTTGGGGTCGATTTTGAAAAAACTTGTATTGGGATATTGTAGGTGGTGTGGTCATCTGGGCCTTCACCAAACACACTTTCAAGAGCTTACGGAACTCAACTATGTCGCTCGGTTTTTATTTTATGCCCCCGAACCAAATTGTCAAAATGTCCCTAAATGGATTGAAGAGGTGATTTGTAATTCGCAATAAAACTCTAATCGGGCCTCAAATGGATGAACCTTCAGTTGAATTAGACTCGGGGCACTATATTACAACTAGGGGTACCCCTCCCTTGTGATTCCATTTCCTGGAAAACAGTGTGTTCAAGGATCTTCGGAACTAGGATTTTGCTCACTAAGGTAGAGTGCAATTCAATTTTGAAAAACACTATGTCGCGAAATTGTGGGTAGCATGGTCACATGGGCCTTGGAAAAAACTGTTTGAGGGAGCTTATGGAACTCAATTATTCCGCTCAGTTTGGATTTCTTCTCCCTAGACCAAATTGTCAAAATGTCCCTGAATGACTTGAGGAGGCGAGTTGCAACTCGCAATAAAACTATAAATGGGCCTCTGATGGATGAACCGTCAGTTGCATTGGACTTAGGACACCATATTACAGCTAGTTTCACCCCTCTCATGTGATTTTGTTTCCAGAAAAATAGTGTATCCGAGGATCTCTGGAACTAGTCTTTTGCTCAATAAGGCACAGTGAAATTTATGAACTAGGGGTTGAATTTAAAAAACAATGTGTTAGGTGATTGTGGGTAGCGTGATCACATGTGCCTTGGAAAAACACACTTGCAGGAGCTTATGGAACTCAATTATTCTTCTCAGTTTGTATTTTATGCCCCCAGACCAAATTGTCAAAAGTCCCTAAATGGCTTGAGGAGGCAAGTTGCAACTCGCAATAAAACTCTAATCGGGCCTCAGATGGATGAATCATCAGTTTAATTTCACTCATAACATCAGATTGTATCTAGGGGTACCCCTCCCCTATGATTATGTTTCCCGAAAAATGGTTTGTTTGAGGATATCTAAACTAGGGTTTTACTTAGTACGACACAATGCAATTTCTGAACTAGGGGTTGATTTTAAAAAAAACTATGTCCTGTGATTGTGGGTAGCATGGTCACAAGGAACTTGGCCAAAAACCCTTTCAGGAGCTTATGAAACTCAATTATGTCACTCGGCTTGTATTTTATGCCCCCAGACCAAATTGTCAAAATGTCCTTGAATGGCTTGAGGAGGCGAGTTGCAACTCCCATTAAAACTCTAACCAGACATCGGATGGATGAAATGATTGTTGAAATGGACTCTTGACACTGGATTACAGTTAGGGATACCCATCCCCTATCATTATGTATCCTATAAAATGGTTTGTTCGAGGATCTCAAGAACTAGGGTTTTGCTCAGTAAGGGATAATGCAATTTTTGAACTAGGGGTCAATTTTTAAAAACATTTTGTCAAGAGACTGTGAGTAGTATGGTCACATGGGCCTTGGAGAAACACACTTCCAGGATATTATGAAACTCAAGTATTATTATCATTTTGTTTTTTATGCCCCTAGACCATATTGTCAAAATGACCATGAATGGCTTGAGGAGGCGAGTTGCAAATTACCATAAAACTCTAATCAGGCCTTTGATGGACAAATTTTCAATTGCATTGGACTCCTAACACTGGATTGTAGCTAGTGGTAACCCTCCCCTAGTTGCATAAAAAATGATTTGTTCGAGGATATATGAAACTAGGGTTTTGCTCAGTAAGGCACAATGAAATTTCTAAACTAGGGTTCGATTTTGAAGAAAAATGTGTCGAGTGATTTCGGCAGCATAGTAACGTGGAACTTAGATAAACACACTTATGGGATCTTACAAAACTCAATTATGCAACTCAGTTTTGATTTTATGCCCCTGGATCAAATTGTCAAAATGTCCTTGAATGGCTTCTTGAGGAGGCGAGTTGCAACTCGGCATAAAACTCTAAGGGCCTTTGATATATGAACCATATGTTTCATTGGAATCCTAACACTGGATTATATCTAGGGGTTCCCCTTCCTTGGGATTCCATTTTCCAAAAAAATATGTATTCAAGGATCTCCAGAAATAGGGTTTTGCTTAGTAAGGCACAATGTAATTTTTGAACGAGGGATCGATTTTGAAGAACATTATGTCGGGAAATTTTGGGTAGCATGGTCACATGGGCCTTGGCCAAACACAATTCTGGGAGTTGAAAAAACTCAATTATGAAACTGTGATTGTATTTTATTCCTCTGGACCAAATTTTTAATGTGTCCCTGAATGGCCTTAGGAGGCGAGTTGCAACTCGCCATAAAAATATAACCAAGCCTCTGATGGACAAACCATCAGTTGCACTAGACTCCTCACACCAGACTACAGCTAGGGATACCCCTCCCCTATTATTTGGTTTCCCATAAAATTATTTTTTGAGGATCTCTAGAACTAGGGTTTTGCTTAGTAAGGCACAGTGCAATTTATGAACTATGGTTTTGATCTTCAAGTCTTATTTTTCCTTTAGCCTCCATTGAAGGTGTTGTATTAACTCCATATTCCTCAGAGGAAGTTGCACTTGGATATGATTATACAACCCTTGGAGAAATGATGAACCCTTCTTTCACCTTGCACGTTGGCCTTTTCACCTTGGACATTGAGCATTATTGATGATGACATCATGTGTTATGATGGTTTGATGATGGTGGGGTTGACCTACCACTAGGGAATCCATTTTGATGATGAGATGTGGCCTTTGGAGGCTCTTGCAACCTTCTAAAGCACTAGAGTTTCCTCATATAATAAATCTAGTGCTCCCTCCTTTCAAAATCACAACTCATGCTTGTGAAGAATCATCACTACTTGTATTATTATCTTCTTTTCTCATCATGGATCTCTTATGCACACTTTTGGAGTAATATTGTGGATTTGTTTCTTATTTTGTGGATGTTTCATGAAATCAATGTTTCTTCATGCATAGTGACTTGGTCTAGTAGGTGGTATTTTCCAAGTATTTATGTTGTGTTCATGTTATTTAAGTAAATTCTCTATTAAAGTGGTAATAAGTGCACGTTATCTTGTTTCCTTGGATAATTATTTCTAGAAACCCTAAGGAGGGATTAAGATTGTTTATTCCTTCTCTTGTTTGTCCATCTTAGTTTTGTTGTAGCATACAAGGTCAAGATTAGGGATTGTGAGTGGACACCCCCCCTAACCTTGTCTTTGAGTTTTAAAGATAGGGTTTATGAGAGGATAAACTTTAGGGTTTGTTTCCTAGAAGGTTTGACCTAGGCTTACAATTGGGTAATCCTAGGGTTTTTATCTTCAAGTCTTAATTTTCCTTTAGCCTCCATTGAAGGTGTTTTATTGACTCCATATGCCCATAAATTCAACACGACACAAGTGTTTCTCATTTGCAAGTGATATAAAAACCTGGTTTATCTCTCTCTCTCTCTCTAACTATTTGCATTAATTGTTTGGGGTCATCTCTAACATAGCCATTGCTGCAATAATTACATTTTCATCCATTATGGATTGTCATATTGCACTCAATTAATATAGTTTCATGTTCTTTATTCATGCAATCATTGGTGGATGGATTACAAGTATTTTCATTGTCATTTGTCATATCTTCATTCACTGTCTTGTTGATTTAGAGCCGGTATATTGTTGTTGTTGTAAACTTGTTACATGATTAAACATTTAGTTTGATCATGGAGCTCTTATGCGCACTTTTGGAGTGATAATGTGGATGTTTTTCTTATTTTTGTGGATGTTTCATGAAACTAGGGTTTCTTCATGCATAGTGACTTGGTCTAGTAAGTGGTAAGTGGTAGTAACTAGGGTTTCTTCATGTATGGCAACTTCAAAAAGTTAGTTAGTGGTAATAGGGGTCATTTAGTGGTGACGGTTGGTGACCATTGTCATTAGGTCAAGATATTACAGCTAGGGCTAGTGACAGACATCATTAAATCTAGATATTTGATGATGGTTAGTGACCATAGTTGTTATTTTGAGGGGGTTTTCGGTGATGAGAATTAGGGGGACTATTGCCAATTTCAGTTGCAAAAATAAGAATTGGTGATGGACTTAAAAAGGTTGTCACTAATTTTGTTTCCAAAACTCCTATGCCAAAAAGAGACCTAGGAGATGGTTTTTGAAACAAAACCTAGGAGTGCAAGGTGAGACTTTCTCCAATGATAGTTGTATATGTTATTAATGGGGGCACTCATGAAGGCACACTCTTTTGTGCTAAGGAAAATGCACTGGTATTGGTAGGCCATGAGGATGCCATGTGGAGGAGAAAAAATGGTCTATCCATGCAAATTAAGTATATCATTCAAGACTTTGGTTAGGAAAATGTCCTATCATCAATTCTCTTCCTTCCATGGTTTCCTCTTGTTCATTTTTTCTTACCATTCAAGTTTCACCTCTCTTAATCATGTGCAACCCATATGGTTTCCATGGGTTCCATTCCTATAACTTGCATGGTAATTATATGTGCATGAGACCAATAACAACATGTGGCAATAGAGAGGCATTTTTTGTTGACAAGAGGAGTAACGAGTTGGATTAAAGAGGAAAACCATGGTTGATTCTTATTGAGGTTTGGAAATGGAAATTCCATGTAAACCTTATTTGTATTAATAATTATATTTAGTTAATTCAAGATTTTCATTCCAAGAACCTAGAGAGAAATTACATTTAGATTTCCCTTTCATATGTTGGAGCATTAGAGGGTATGGATTTCCTGAGGGATTGCATGGAAGATAAGGGAATTCAGGGCTTGTTGTGTATGTCTATGGGGGGGAATAATGGGGGATAATTGAAGGGTTGGGTTTGTTGCTTGGAGGAATTATTTGATAGATATGGTGGAAGGTTGTAGTTTTTCTAGAATTCTTGAGTTTGTGGGTTAGGATGAGTATGATTAGAGATAAATAACTTATCATCACCCTTGTATTTTCGTAATCCTAGATTGGGGGTGGATTTCATAGTTGATTTCCTATGGTTGGGTGGAAAGGCATTAGTTTACAACTAATTTAGTAGATCATTATCATAATGAGATGAAATTGTCTTTATTTATGTGTGAATGTGTTTATGCCAATTATTTTGTGAATTGGTTTTCATGTATTTGGGGATTTTGTAATGGAATGGCTATCTTGATGGGAAATCTATTTTTTTATTATGTAAATAGAATTATATTAATTATATGTGAGTATATCTCACTATGCATGTTAGTTCCAATTAGGAAAACATGGTCAGGTTGTTGGATGCTATTGGAAGTTATTTATGTTAGATTTGATGTGTTGAGATTCTCTATTTTGTGTATGTATTTCTGTATATAATCATGAATAGTTAATTATGTTTAATATCCAATTTATCCACATGTGATTTGTTATGTGATTCAAATTCCTAGTCATAAGCATGTGCATGAGAATTCAATTGGGTTTCCACTAGTGAGTTATAATTATGTAATGCTAATTCCAAACTTGTTTTGAATATGAATTTTCCTACACTATTGTTAGAAACCAAATTGGTTCTAGTGGGAATTCTAAATGAAGAGAAATGAAGAAATTTAGAGTGGTAATACCCCAATGACTAAGGGATGAGGGTCTCAGTACACCATAGAGTGGTATGAGAATCCCCACTTAATAGAACTGCATGACCAATACAAGGAATGAAAATAGGATTTAGTTCCACATTAGTTGGAAAGAATTCCAACTTAATAGAACTACACTACATAACCAAAATATACATACAAATGTATTTACATTCTCAAATCTCATTAGCTGGTATCTAATCCCAACTAATATTATTTATAGCCTAATAATATTAATTGGAATATAATTCCAACTAATATAAAAAAATAAAAATAAAAAAAAAATAAAAATAAATAAAAATAAA
>SNQJ01S0052247.1:12254-26123 GCA_010110895.2 Picea sitchensis | reverse complement strand
ATATATATATATATATATATATATATATATTTATGATTTATTTTTGAGATAGTTGTAGCAACATTTATTCGACCAATCATTGTCACCATATGGGTTATCTCTGCTAGAATAATTGCTTGATCTCTAGGACATCTTCGAGTTGCTGGAGTAACCAAAAAAATTGTATCATCTTCAAATTGCTAGATATGGATTTTATGGTGCTATGTTGGAGGTTACATTACAGCTTCACAATCCTTGACAACTTGAAGCACATATTGTTAGATATCCTCTAGGTATATCAAAAATCAAAAATATCACAAAACAATCTTTATTTATCTTAATTTATCGTTATCAAATAAACCTTGTATAAATGTGGAATAATATGGTAATGGAAGGTTGTTTCGTTAAAGGGTGAAGAAAAAGGTAGATAAGAGGATTAATTCATAGTTAAAATGATGTCAAAATGGATACCCAATAGTAATCTTGGTTTCCTTTATGTGTTCAATTTTTATGTTATCACAATACCTTCTTGAGTTAAACTGTTATATAGAGTGTGTTTCTCTTTGTTAAGCTTGATCACATATTCAACAAATTTATTGAGATTCGTGGGGCCCTATTTTTAAATAATACCTTTAGTCATAAAATCTAACCACTCTTGAACATCTTAATTTAAACCCCTCAAAAACAATGATTTCAAGAAGTTTATTGATCTTTTCTACTCGATATGTATGAACCTCTTCAAATTTACCTCTACTATTTATTTGTTGAGCCAAGTTACATGCTCAAGGTGAAATCCTTCTATACCCTTGAGTTGTGGACATTATTATGTATTTTTACACAATGATTATGTATACATGTGTTTTTTGTGCATCTGTGTAAAAGCATCAATGTATTTGAACACATTTGGGGGCCAACCTTTGGACCCAAATTCCATGATAGTTTCTTCATGAGATTGTATTTATAGGTGGTGACTGCATAGTGAAAAGAATCTGGGTAAGATTTGTACCATATAATTTATAAATAGATAGACTACAATGAGATGTTTATTGACTTTATTACAACTACCAATATATTTTTTTAGTGTATAAAATTAGGTTTATTGCATTCTCGAGTCAGCACAGTTATTTATTATTATCCTAAAGAAATATGGAACTCTCAAGCTATGTATCAACTTTAAACAACTAAATGAAGTAATAGTGAAGAACAAGTATCCATTTTCTCAAATTGATGACTTATTTGACAAAATGAGAAGGGCCAATGTATTCTCAAAAATTGGTTCGAGTTGGGATATCATCAGGTCATGTTTAAGGAAGAAGACATCCACAACACAACCTACAAAACAAGGTATGGTCATTATGATTTTGTAGTGGTGCCATTTGATATCACAAATGCACCAGCTACATTCATGCCCTACCTCATGAATATAGTCTTTGGTAAATACTTGGACGAGTTTGTACTTGTTTTCCTTGAAGATATACTTATTTATTCAAGATCTGAAGAAGAGCATGAGGACAATTTTTTAATGGTTTTTCAAGTGTTGAGAGAACACAAGTTGTATGTAAAACTTGGAAAATGCTACCTTTTGTCAAAAAACAAATTCATTATTCAGATCACACTATCTCAAATGGAGTATTTGTGGTTCCAAAAACGATCAAGGCCATAGTGAATTCACCCACTCCATATCGATGTGAGATCCATCATGGGTCTAGTTGTTGGTTATTTTCAAAGATTCACTAAGTGATTATATGAGATTGCATGATCAATAAATTATTTACAAAACAAGGGAAAGAAGTTTGAATCATCCCAATTGTGAGGAAAATTTTCAAGAATTGAAAAATCTCCTCACTAGTGCACCAATTTTGAAAATTGCAAACCCAAGCAAATATTTTATTTGTATGCACAAAAGCATGTGGGGAAGGACTTGGTGGATTTCTCATGCAATGTGATTTGAGTAAAGAATATTGAAGGAACATGAGAAAAATTGTTTTTCTTGTGATTGGGAACTTCTTGTTGTAGTACATGCATTGAAAATGTGTCGACGCTACTTAATGGCCAGGAATTTCATGGTAATGATAGATGGCATAATGGATTGAAGTATTTTTTCAACCAAGAAAACTTGAATTCCAAGCAATAGATGTTTTTAATTTCTCTATGAGTTGGATTTTGAAATAAAACATATAGAAGGGAAGGAAAACATGGTTGTAAGTGCACTTGGGAGGAAAATGCATGTCGAAGATATCAACATTTGTAGTTTGATCTGAGGAAAAGAGTGATAGAGTCATTTGTTATGGATGATAATTATATCTAAGTGAGAAGTGGACTACATCAATAGAAAATAGAAAGAAGCATGAAGGATATCACCTAAGAAATGATGGACTTTTATTTACAAAAAAAGAATGTATATCCCTAACTCAAAAAAGTTGAGTCTAAAAATTACCGCGGACGAAATCCATAAGAGAACATATTTTGGAAATCTAGACTACTAGAAAAGGATTACTATAGCAAGAAAGCAATACTTTTGGCCCAAAATGAAAAGAGGTGTTTCCCAATACATTGTTATATTATGGAATGTCAATGAGTCAAGGCTAATCATCAACATCCAACAAGCTTATTGCAACCTTCACCGCTTTCAAAATGGAAATACAACTATTGTCTAAGATGGTACCTTAAATCTAAAAATTATATCATAAACAATATATCTTAATTGCTCCACACTTTATTAATATAAAAAACTATTAAGGCATGTAAACACCTTACAATTAATCATTTCATGGAAGGATACCACTCCTATTCACTTACCTCTTAAGGTTGGGTGACCTCTCAATGAGATAAGCTCCAAATACAATATTCTTCCATGCCTATCATAAGGAGGACCCCATCCTTATTTATAGCTAACAAGAGAACCCTATTTATATGGTTACTCAAATTGAACATTATTTCTCACTCCATGGAATTATTGATGACCTCCAAAATCTCAAAGTGGGGGTCTTATATTGGGATTCAAAACATTGGAAATGGTGGCAATGGTATAAGAAATATTGTGAAGGATACATTTCTTGGACCCAGTTTGTGAAGGCCAATTATGCTTGTTTTGAATGTGGTATTCACTATCTAGTATGGCTAACAAAATTATTCCAAACATTCACAATTATTGAATTTATTACATCCTTTTAGCAATTGGTGACCCACACAGAGGGCCTATCCAATTCCTATTTTAAATAATGTTTCACCATTGATCTCAAGGAATTAAATTAGAGCACAAGTCATGATGCATCACCCAACCACATGGTTGGAATCTTATGAAAGAGATAAATAATTTGAGATGATGATCAATGCCCAAACAAAAATACCTCCATTCACTACTCGCCTTGCCCCTCCTATGGAAACTATCCCCAACCCCTCCACTTCTCATCCATTGAGAATCCAAAAGTTTTACCAGGAAGAGAAGGAAAAACACCAACACTTGAGAATTTGCTACAATTGTGATGAGCAGTATTTCAAAGGGCACAAATGTAAAGAACATAAATTATTTCAAATGGATATATCTCCAAAAGAACACTTGGAAGACATCTCAATTGAAGACACCCCCCAAACAAGCATTGGTGGACACAACCCCTCCCACGGAAGAAGAAACCATATTGCAATCTCCTTGCATGGAACCCCAAATTTCTCTCCATGCCATATCAAGGTTTTTCAACACCCCAAACTTTGAATTTGATTGGTTACATCAAGCAACACAAAGGGATTATTTTAATTGACAACAACAACACCCACAATGTTATTCATAGGAGAGTGGCCAAAGAAACCCATTCATATGTCCAAGACATACCTAATTTTAAAATTATGGTAGCCAATGGTGGTAGGATGAAATGTGGTGATCGATGTGAAAATGTGAAACTTCAAATGGGAAAGTATCATCTCAAATATGACATGTTTTATATTGAAATGAGTGGTTGTGATGTATGGCTAGAGCTGTAATGGCTACTCACTTTGAGACCTATCGCCATGGATTTCAAATATTTATACATGAGCTTCACCAAAGATAGGTAGAAACATACCCTCAACGGGATTACATCTAGTTCCCCTAAAATTATGACCCCTCATCAGATGGAAAAGTTATTGAATAAAGGCCTCTTAGACATTATTACACAATCCAATGCCATACAAGTAGTGGACACCCCCCCATGGTAGATTTTGTTAAATAGCATTAGGTATTTGAAACACCCTATGGTTTACCACCTTCACATGGGGAGCATGACCATGGTATTCCCCTAATTCCAAGTAATAAACCACCCAATGTGTGTCCTTATAGGCACCCTTTTGCACAGGATAATGAAATAGAAAATATCACTCAATAATTGTTGGAAGATGGAGTCATACGTCCTAGTATCATCCATTACTTAACATTGGTGGTCATGGTATTAAATAAGGAAGGAAATTATCATGTGTCTTGATTTTAGGTTCTTAATAAGTTGAACATCAAGGAAAAATTTCCCATCCCAATTATTGATGATCTCTTAGATGGAATTCATGGCACCAAATATTTTACTAAACTTGACCTTAATTCTAGATACCACCAAATATGGATGAAAGAGGTAGACATCCCTAAGATAACTTTCCACACACATGAATATCATTATGATATTTCAGTGATGCCCTTTGGCCTTTTTAATGCTCCATTCACCTTCTATATCCTCATATAAAAAAAAAATCAACCCTTCCTATGCAATTGTGTGCTTCTATCCTTTGATGATATCTTGATCTACAACAAAACCTAAGTCTGATTCCCACACAGATCTTGTCCATAAATCCTTGCGACTTTTGTGGGACCAACAACTATTCCTAGAACATTCCAAATGTGATTTTGAGGCTTCAAAGGTAGAATACTTGGATCACAATGTAATATGGGATAGGGAACAAGTAGATCCCAAGAAAGCTGTGGATATGAAATATTGGCTCCGTCTTAAGACACTGAAGATATTTCAGGGGTTCTTAGGGATTACAGGCCACTACATGAAGTTTGTAAAAATTAATGGAAACATTTTTTCTCTCTTAACTTCACTAGTAAAAAATAATTCCTTTGTATGGAGCAAGGAAACAAAGTTATCCTTCTTAAATTTAAAGGATTCCATGTGCACTACTCCAATATCAGCAATGCCAGATTTTACTAATACTTTTGTCCTAGTATGTCATGTGTTGGGCAGAGCTCTTGGAGTTGTTTTGATGCAAGAAGAGTGCCCCTTGGAATATATTGTTAAAATTTTGCTTAAGCAATTAAGTGTATTCAGTATTCTTTAACTTTAAAATATAAGAACAATAATTGCATGCATAAGGATCATTGAAAGAAAGACATCCACAGTATACACAAGATTTATCCTAGGAAACCCTCTTGGGGGAGAAAATCCAGCAAAGCTTCTTCAATATAGATTTGTCAACAAGTACAATGTCTCTCTCAAGATAGATCTCACCAAACATAAGATAATCAGAAGATAAACTAGAAACCCTAACCAGAATAGGGTAGTGCACCACTAGACCAAGATATTCCTCCAAGAGATAACCAAAACCCTTCAATAGAACACCCTTGCTCTATAGTTGTGTCTCCTCCTTAGACTTGTGCACTTTTCCTTTTGTGAGAGAGCTTGTGTTGTGTGTCCTTCAAGTGAGGTGCCTAGCCTCTTATAAATACAAGTTGAGCCACCCTTTAATTAGGTCAAGGCCGACTTGTATACTTTACCCTTTCTAATTTACATTTGACTTTTACAAAGGCACAATAGGGACAACTTTTACAAAGGTACAATAGGGTCGACTTTAGAAATATAACATAATATTATTATTTAGGGTTTTGTCTTGGTCTAATACAATATTGATACAATAAGAATATCTTTCGAAGCTACTCAAACTTAAACACTCTCTCTTAGAAAAGATGTTATTCTTCTAGCACGATCATCACGACTACTTCTGCACTTCTGTACACTTTACCATTGACTTGTTGACTTTCCACGAATCTATATTGAAGAAGTTTTTTAACCATGTCAGCATCCAGGGTCTCATCATCCATCCGGGCTTTATGTCATCATGGGGCTTTATTGCCAGCTCACATAGAATCTGGAATCTAGTTCATAAAGAACTAGTAACTCATCAGATCACACATAATCTGACATCTAGTTCATAAAGAACTAGTAACTCGCTAGCTCACACAAAATATGTCATATGGTTCATAAAGAACTAGTAACTCATCAGTTCACACAGAATCTAACATCTAGTTCGTAAAGAACTAGTAAGTCGCCAGCTCACACAGGATCTGGAATCTATTTCATAAATAACTAGTAACTCATCATCTCACACAGAATTTGACATCTAGTTCATAAAGAACTAGTAACTCGCTAGCTCACACAGAATCTCGCATCTAGATCATAAACAACTAGTAACCTCTGGTTGGAACACCGGGAAACTGGTCCACAATGACTAGGCATCTAATCACAAGTATTAGGTGATGTAGTGTGCACACACTACCCATCTATCCCAAGGCTAGGAAACACCTCCAACCACACAGTTTGGCCCACCAGCTTAAAAATTTGGGTAACTTTCCAACCTCGAAGGCTCGGCATCTCCTAACCTTGTGTGAGGTCATGTTGAATGGTGCCACAGTCAGTAACGTGTCATTGAATGACTACCCACTGCCACTGTCACATGTTAATGCTATTGCCCTGGAATCGCATATGTAATTCATCACTCCCTCTTACTAGGGAAGTCCTTCTGGACCACACCAATCTTGTCTCTGAATTACACAAACTTCACTCTCGACAGAGGCTTGGTCAACACATCTGCTATATTCTCATATGTAGCAACATATTATAGCTTCACTACTCCCTTATGTACCATATCTTTGATATAGTGGTACCTGATCTCAATATGCTTGGACTTGTCATGAAACATAGGGTTCTCTGTCAACTTCACACAAATTTGGTTGTCACACCAAATACAATTCACCTCTAACTCAAGATCAAATAATTTTGTAAGCAACTTCTGAAGCCACATTTCTTCACTGCTAGTTGATCACATTTCTATGTACTTTGCCTCAGTTGTACTGAGCACCACGATCGTCTTCTTCCTGCTAAATCATGAGATCATAGATGATCCCAAACTGAAGCAACATCCAGATGTACTATTCTGGTCTGCAACACTACCGGCCCAATCTGAATCAGTAAAGCCTTGTAGGCTTATCTCACGATCTGAAGCATATCTGAGTGCATAGTCAATTGTCCCTTTCAGGTACCTCATAACATGTTTTGTTGCAATAAAGTGAACACCTCTCAGCTCAATTGTATACCGACTCAATATGTTCGACGTAAAACATATATCTATCATCCTATTCATTAAGTACATCAACGAACCAATCATTTGTTTATACATTGTGGCATCCACTGTCTCTAAAGATGTATCACTCAATAACTTCATATTTTTCACCATCGGTGTAGGCATGGCCTTACAATCCATCATTCTGAAAATCTCCATAATCTCTACAGCATATTTTCCTTGGTTAAGGAAAATATCACTTGGTATCTGCCATACCTCCAAAACTAAGAAATAATGCATCATACCCAGGTATTTCATCTCAAACTTTGTAGCAAGATTCCTCTTAATTTTAGTGATGAGATTATCGTCTCTTGTTAGAAACAGGTCATCCACATATAACAGTAGTATCATTGGTCCACCATCCACAACCTTGAAATACAGGTTGGAATCTGCTTTACTCTTGGTAAATTCCAAGCGCATAAGGAAAATGTCAATTCTACCATACCATGACATGGGTGCTTGCTTCAATCTGTACAAGGCTTTCTTTAATATGCACACGTGTCTGACTGTCATGTGTCTCGAAACCTTGTGGTTTCTCCACATACATTTCCTCTATTACACCGTTCAGAAAAGTTGTCTTTACGTCCATCTGGTGTACCTTCCACTTCATTACTGCAACTATCGCAAGTATAGCTCTAATTTAAGTGTATCTCACCACATGAGAAAATGTCTCCTCATAATATATTCCTTCTTTCTGGGAAAAACCACATGCCATGAACCTTACCTTGTACTTCTCGACAGTGCCATCTGCTTAATTCTTCATTTTTTAAATCCACTTGGAACTTACCATTGTCTTCTCTTTTGGTCTAGGAACCACATCCCAAACATCATTCTTTACAATGGACTAGTACTCTTCAATCATGGCATCCTTCCATTTTTTATTCTCTACAACCTCTTCATAACTAGTAGGTTGAACATCAATAATGTCACTTAACAATGCCATGTAACTAGATTAAGGTCGTTGTCTCTTTCTTTCTTTGAAGTATCCATATGGAGAACCATACTTATATTCATCCTGAATAATTTCTCAAGCCCAAGCTGGTCTTCTCTTCTTAGTATTCATCTCTTGGGATGAATTTGCAAGTCTCTATGGTTCTTCCATATCATGATCTTCTAGTACAACATCATCACATGCATCTTTATCTGCAACTCTAGGAGCTTCAGGTTCCTCATCATGGACCTCATCTGAATGATTTTGTCTCGATCTACTAAAATGTGTATCCTCATCGAAGGTGACATCTCTGCTAGTCTCAATCTTTTGATGACCAGGGATGTAAACTTTGTATGCCTTCAATGTCTCATTGTATCCAACAAATATTCCCTTATTTCCTTAAGGGTCCAACTTCGATCTCTTGTCCTTGGGGACATGCACATACACTGGACATCCAAATATCCTTAGGTGGATGACCTATGGCTTTTCACCTGTAAACATTTATTTTGGCATCTTATTCCCAAGTACACGGTGGGGACTTATGTTCTGTACATATATTACAGTCTCGGTTTCTTCTTCCCACAAATGCATTGGTAAATATTGATCATGAATCATGGCATTCACTACTTCCATGATTGTTTGGTTCTTTCTTTCTTCCACGCCATCCTGTTGAGGATTGTAGGGAGTAGAGAACTCCCTCTTTATCCCAACTTCTTTGCAGAATGCCTTGAATTCATTTGATGTGAATTCTCCTCCATTATCTGACCTTACAATATTTATATTCTTCTCAGAAATATTTTCAACAAGTACCTTGAATTCTTTGAACTTATTGAATAATTAGCATTTATCTTTCAAAAACTAAATCCAAGTTTTACATGAGAAATCATCAATAAATGAAACACATTATACATACCCGCTAAGTGAAGTGGTTGACATTGGTCCACACACATATGAATTTATGATGTCCAAGTCTCCTTTGGCCTTGTTATCGCTGCTTGGAAAGGGTTTCTTCATGTACTTTCCTTATGTGCATCCCTTGTATATGCCTTCATGATTCACTTGGATTTTTGGAAAACATGTCACCATCTTGCTCATGATCGGTAGTGTTTGTAATGTATGTGAGAAAATATTCTATGTCATAGATCATTTGGAGTAATTGTACTGTGTACTAATGTTGAGTTTGAATCTCCCTTCAATTTGTATAAATCTCCTTCTTGAACACCAATAACCACGGCATCGTCAACAGACTTTCCTTTTGGCCATATGAGAACTTCACCATCAATAAAAGAATATTTGAATCATTTATCATCCAAAGATGAGATAGAAAGGAGATTCTTCTTCAAACCAGGTACATACAAAATGTCCTTCATCTTCATAGGTTTTCCAAAATCCAATCTATAATATGCTTATCCTACTCCTTTAATGAGATATTGATAGTCATCATTGAGCTTCACCTTGTGAGGTGATCCTTCTGAACTAATTTTGAGAAAGAATCCTTGTAACCTGTCATGTGCTTAGAAGCACCACTATGAATAAGTCATGTGTCACTTCTATGAGTGATTGTACCTGTAAGAGTTGATATTAATACATATTCTTTGCTTGAGTCATCTTCTTTGTCTCTCTCTTGATTAGGTTCATCATATTATGCGGCATGAGAATGATATCTTTTATACTTTCCTTTTATTGCAATGTGTCTCATCTTCTGGAAGATGTAGCATCTGTAATTTGAGAAAACGTTTTTAAACTTTTGAGTCTTTTGTAACCCATGAGGCTTCTTGTGTGAGTGAACTTCTTTATTTCTCTTTCATTTTCTTGCATGAGATGCTAGAGCTTGATTTTCCTCGTCTCCTAGTTTCTCTTCTCTTGCTTCCAATCTGGCTTCTTCATGAGTGAAATCCTCCCATGGTCTGTTAAACCTTGTTAGATTTATTCTTGAACATATTCCATGAATGAATGATTCCCAAGATCTGCGGAGACAATTCAATGCAGTCATTACCAATTCATCTTCTTTGATTGTGTCTCCAATGGCTTCAAGTTTTTCTTTGATTTAGGACACCCTTGTGAAGTAGGATTGAATAGATCTTGAACTCTGCATCTTCACACTCTTGAGTTGTGTCCTCAAGGTAATCTTCTGATTGATATTCTTGCCTTCATACAATCGGGATAAGGCATCAAACATTCTCTTGGGATTTTTCAATGATGAAACATGAGGGATCAAATGATCCTTGATAGAATCAACAATTATTCTCTTTGGCTTAACCATGTTCTTTTTGTAATTTTCCTTGGCCTCATCTTCGTTTGGTTTTAGAACATCATCTTTGACAAAATATTCTAGATCATTCTCTTCCGGAATGAGCATCACTTTATACTTCCATGCTCATAATTTATCAGTACCCTCAAGCTTCTCATCAAGCTTGGTATTGGATGCCATATTTTCCTTGAATGGTAATACAATAAGAAAAATGAAAACTTTTCAAATAAGGGTTTTTGAACTTACCAGAGAGTGTGTTATGCCAAGGTGGATTGCTCCAACTTCAATCTGCATCTACCAAGACGTCTTGATCTAGGGTTTATGAGGAAACCCTAATTTTTCAAAAATGAGAATTTTGGAATTATGCTCAGATGGAAATATGTGCCCTCCTTAGTCGAGCTCCTTGATGGATTTGTCTTGACTAGCATCCTTCAGAAATTGGGATAAATCACCTTCTAGGGTTTTATGCAGTTGTGGGTAGTTGTTGCAGTTGTAGCACAAACTACAATTTTTCCAATCTTCGTCAAACTGAAAGTCTAAACCCAAGGAAAGATGTGCTAGGGTTAGGATATTCTTCCTATGTTCTTGACTTCCCCAGTGAGTTCTTCTGGACTGTAAAAATGTCTTCATTCAAGCCCACTCTAATACCATGTTAAATTTTTTCTTAATCACTTAAGTGTATTCAATATTCTTTAACTTTAAACTATAAGAACAATAACTGCATGCATAAGGATCATTGAAATAAAGACATCCACAGTATACAAAATATTTATCCTGGGAAACCCTCTTGGGGGAGAAAACCCATCAAAGATTCTTCAATATAGATTCGTCAACAAGTACAATGTCTCTCTCAAGAGAGATCTCACCAAATAGAAGATAAACCAGAAACCCTAACCAGAATAGGGTAATGCACCACTAGACCAAGATAGTCCTCCAAGAGATAACCAAAACCCTTCACCAGAACACCCTTACTTTGTAGTTGTGTCTCCTCCTCAGACTTGCGCACTTTTCCTTATGTGAGATATCTTGTGTTGTGTGTCCTTCAAGTAAGGTGCATGGCCTATTATAAATACAAGTTGGGCTGCTTGTTATCGTACAGTTTGTAGCTAGGTCAAATGGCTATGAATTAGAAGGCCAAATTGGCGTAACAGGAACCTATCCCACCCAATGTCACCACGATGGGGAATTTATTTCTCTTTAGGGAGGTTAGGCCCAAGGGAGACGTCCCCAGTAACCTAGAGTTTTGAAGAGTCAAAAGTTTAAAAGTCAAAGTAAAGTTCCCCCTTCACAGATCACCACCAAAACGGATAGTCCAGGAACAGCCAATAATGAAGTGTAGGCCCAAAGAAGAACACCTGCCCGAAACAAAGAAACAGCAAACCAATATATATGCAAGCTATGATTCAATGGGTTAGTACTTCATAAGACTATCTGATATAATTATAACAATAAATATTGACGAAGTCAATGTTTGTTAATATAGCAATGAAATAATATCACTTCACCAATAAATATCAAGATGATTTAGCAATCAATGTATCCAATCAATCCCTCATTCAATAAATGTTTTAAACACCATCTAATTGCCTACTAAATGAAAGTTGTTGCATCAAGATGAAATAACCAAGGGTGACGTCAACCTTTTAGGGTTAATAGTTAGTTAGGGTTTCAATTTAGCAAAGGTTTTGAGAGTTATTTGAACACTTTCACTTCAACGTTGGAGGCTCAAGATCAGTGCCTAAGGGTTAATGGAGTCAAAAAGTTGAAGGACGCACAAGGTGAAGGGGACGAGATTTAAAGGACAAGAGGGAAAGGTTTCAAGGTGCTACTAAAGAAGGGCCTCAAAGACAGAACCCTAGGGGAGAGAGGCTCATTCCGGTGTTGCTAAAGCAAGGCCTCGTGCTCTCTCGTCCTTCCCGGAAAACAGCTAGCTCAATGAAAAGAAAAATCAAGACAAGAGAGTTTAAAGAGGGAGAGTGTTGCTAAGGCAAGGCTCTTTCATCAAACCCTAAAAGAAAATGGCCCTAGGTGTAGATAACCTAGGCTCGGGACGTCCTCTTCCTCTTGAATTTCAAAGGTACGGCTAGCTAAAGGGAAGAAGAAAGAAAGAGTGTAGCTATGGCTAGGCTCTCTTCTTCTTCTTCAATGGCTAAAAGGTTTTTCTATCAGGGGACATGAGACAATGACCTACTTGTGTGTTTGTCCCCTAGGGTTTTGATTCAGAAATATTTATAAATAGATGCAAGAATTTAAACTACAACCATTCAATCAAGAAGTTTTGCAGAAAAATACTTACAAATCATCAAGAAAATAACCATGCAAACCCTAGTTGTAAACCTTCCTTCAAGAAAAACACCATAGAATTCCAAAAGTATCCTCCTCAAACAAGTGTGCCTTCCTCAAATCAGCCAATAACCCCAATAGGGCGCAAAAATTAGACCTCACTAGGTGAGTGAGTGATGTGTTATGTCAAAATGAGAGTGAAAACCCTCAATATATAGTGTATCAATGACCTTAATTAATTTTAGGTCATAAAAATGGCCGACAAGACCAGAATATTGTTTTCACATTAAAATTTCAAACTAATACCCTAACTGAGCTGTAATAAAGGTAAAATCCCCTTCAAGGGAGGCGCTAGCCCCTTTCAGGGCAGATGAGACATCCAGGAGCAAAACATTAGCCCCCCAGGGGCCTCTCCAACATGCCACACGTGCCATTGTTGCCCAGCCTACCTCCAAAAATGACCATGAAGTTGGATGACATCATGGTAAGGATGGGGACACTCTGAGCCTTCCAAGGCCAACGTTCCACTGAAAAGGGGTCATTCCCCTTAGGTCGGGCTCTGCCAAAGTGCCTCTGGTGAAACGTCCTCTTCTTCTCCGATGAAAAACCTCGGTCAAACATTTTCCTATATCTGCCCCTCTGACGAGGTCTCAACAACCATCTGATGGGCTCTTCAGCCCCATGGAGGTCCGAACTAATCATATCCCCATGTGTACCGGTCCAAATGGCACATGTCCATCGGGCATGGTCTTGCACATCAAAAACTACGCCCTCCATGGGCTCATTAGTCACAGGGATCATAGCAATGTCAATCACATCTCATCATTAATATTATCAAACACATGCATAAAAACCCTAATATATCGTTCAACAGCTCAAAGATATTACAAAAACCTACAATACAAGATCGAAGAAAAAGACAAGACGTCCTATTGGGCTAGTATCCACAAGAAAAGGGAAGTCCCCGAGTAGGTTTCATCCAAGCCATGTAAATGAGGTGATGTGTCTAGGGGATGTCCAGACATGTGGGTAGAGTGAGAGCCAAGGATGCATAATGTTATCTGTGAGT
>SNQJ01S0052247.1:0-12204 GCA_010110895.2 Picea sitchensis | reverse complement strand
ACCAGATGGTGGCAATGTCATACTGTTAGGTACCCATGAACCTAATAGGCTAGCTCGTGATGAGACCCCCTATCCTCTTGAATAGGTATTTTTTATATCTTCCAGGTCCCTCTTGTTTCTTACTGAGAGGCCTTTTATTTCCTTCTCGGGGATCCCTGGGCGAAGCATCTCGAGGTTTTATTTCTAGGCTTTTATCTTTTACCAGTTGCTTTTACCTTCTGGGCCTTTAGCCCCTTCTTCCCACAAGATAAGGTGAAACCCTACAAACAGGTCAATCCAATGTTCGGACAAGGGGAATGGGATAAATGAGCGGGAAATAAGCTAAAAAAAGTGGTGGTATGATGGGAGCGGACGATGGCTTGTCATAAATCCCCCCGGTGGAAAAACAAAACCTATGGGTACAGGCTTGCTAGGGCACCCTGTCAATCTCCCCAAACATGGTCAAGTGGGCTAATGTAAGATCCAAGCAGTTGTCAGAGATAAAAGGAATCAGATGAATATATCTAAAGGTTATAATGATCAAAAGTGACACATACCATGATACCTGGACCAATTACCTCATGGAGCAAGAGCCTTCTCCGACACAAGATCAAGTCGATGGTGATGGATGATGTTGATATTGACAAGATGAATCTGATGAAATAAGAAAAGGATGGGCCCTCCAGGGCCATGCTCAGGTCAATCCTGCTCTCGGTATTCCATGTCTAAGACCTGTGGGCCTCGAGACACGATCTCCTAGTTATCCCTAGAAATCAGGGATAACATTGCCCTTTAATTAGGTCATGGCCGACTTGTATACTTTACCCTTTCTAATTTATATTTGAATTTTACAAAGGCACAATAAGGCCGACTTTTACAAAGGCACAATAGGGTCAACTTTAAAAATATAACATAATATTATTCTTTAGGGTTTTTCCTTGGTCTAATAAAATATTGATACAATAAGAATATCTTCTGAAGCTACTCAAACTTCAACATATCAATAAGTATTTTTGTAACCACAATTTGGGTAAATCTATATGTGATAAAGAGATGATGTCCATCCTTCAAGCAGCTGAAACCCAGTTCCCATATCTCATACAAAATTTCCATGTCAATATTGACCATCATAGTATGAAGTATTTTCTAGAACAAAGGTTATCATTACCAAAGCAGCATAAGTGGGTTACTAAGATGTTTGGATATGATTATGTAATATGGCCTCATTGAATAAGGTCCACTAGGTAGTTAGGAGGTTGTTATGATTAGATTTATCTTGTTAACTATAAGTAAGGATGGAGTCCTCCTTATTTTGGAATGGAAATGTAGCTAGTGTCTAATATGGCATGTGACTTACCTTCAATTTCCTCCACTAAGGGTGTTTGTGACGCTTCTCGAGGACACAACTTTCACAAACACCCTTGGTGGAAGAAATTAGAGGTAATCCATGTACCATATTCGATAATAGATGTATTTTACCAAATTTCAAGTGACCTAATATTGCATGTTGTAGCTTACTTTTCTCATTAGCATGTGAAACACTAGGAAAAATATGTAGAAACATATAACCAATATATGTCATATCTAAACTCTTATGGAAATCATCAAACAAAAAAAAGTAGATCTAACAAACAAGAAAGAGGAGACGAGAGATTTATGTGGTGAAACCATAAGGTGAAACAAAAACACCTTATATTTCCAAATGCAAATACATGTAGGGTGAGGTAAATAACACTACTAGCCAATAGTGAATTTAGATGGTCAACTTCTGACTATGAAATAAATGTTTTGTTGAGTGTCTAGATCCAAATGATCAGGTGATTGATGGATAGACATCCTTGAATTGGATTATAGGGTAAGTGAGCTCTTGTTCTTCATATCTCAAGTCAAATCACAATCTAGAAGACTCACAACACAAATATTTTCTCCATTGTGTAACAACTTACCCACAAACTAATTATCCACCAAAAGAGACACATGATTTGCACTCTTGATGTTGGATTAAGTGGGAAAAAAATACCACGATGTTGAATGAATGCCTTCTACCAATCACAATCTAAGAATAATCATGCACCCCTAGATTAGAATTTCCTTACAAGGAAAAGATCAATATAGATCACAAACCATGCAAACTTATCCAACAACCACTGATGGAATCCACAACAAAGAAGGTGTAGAGTAGGGATATACAATTTTGAGTGGAAGCTAGGGTGTCCATACATACATTTCATAGGGAAAGTGTGTACATCCATGTGAAAGGAGAGGGCATCTCCTTTATGAAACCTTAAAAAATTGTGTGACCTTTTCTTGTTTTTCTCTTCTTTTTTCTGGATTTATATAAATATATTTGGTTATCTTCTATAAATCGACAAAAATTAAATTTGGAAGAAAAAAAAAAACATTTAGGTTATAACATTGCAAAATTGACCTTAGTCTTCTCGAAACTTTAATTATATCTAAAGAAAATGAAGGTCAATCTTGACAAGATAACCGTCAATATTAACTATATTGTATGCTTCGCATACAACAACAATGCCAAATATGGTGAAAAATGCTTATAATTTGAAGAAACCAAGCATGTGATTCAAATCTAATTTGTAGATATATGAAAATTAGGGCTTCAAAAATTAGATCTGAAGTGCTAGACTAGCAAATCAGAAGAATGAAATAGATCTACTTATTGTTTATGCTGAAAAATTCAATATAAATAATTTCATCCAAGGAGTCAGATCTAGGTAACATGATGTGATACCATGAAAGACCAAGAAAAATATGTAGAAACATATAACCAAGATCTATCCTATCTAGAATCCTATGGAAAGCATCAAACCAAAAAAACTATATCTAACAAATAAGAGAGAGGAGACAAGAGATTTACGTGGTAAAACTCTAAGGTGGGGAATCATCGATGGAAGTAAGGCCTTATATTCTTCAGATAAGTCTCCCAACTACATCAACTAGAACACACTCAAGTATGGAGTTCATATGGGATCCATACAACTCTCAAACATACATCAATTGATCATCATTCACCTCTATTATATATATTAGAAGAAAGGAAGAGAATGTGCCATGATACATGTGGGATAAAATCACTTTCTAAATTAATGAGTTAATAAATAATAATATACCCAATAGTCTAATAATGCCTCAATGTGTATACAAAATTCCTTATCATAATGACAGGTTGTATAATAGTAAATGTGGTCACTAGACAAACAATATACATAATCTTACAACAAGGAAGCAATACTTTTGTCTCGGAATGAAAAGAGGTATAGCCCAATACATTGTCAGAAGTATGGAAAGTCAGTAGGTCAAAGCTAAGAATCAACACCCAACAGACTTGTTACAACCTTTGCCACTTTTGAAATGGAAATGGGAGGTAATAAAAATGGATTTCATTACTAGACTTCCAAAATAGAAAAGAAACATGATAATACCATTGTTGTAGTTGATAAATTGATGAATATGGCTCATTTTATCCCATTAAGTCTATTGAATAGGTAGCATTTATTGTAAAATATTTTATGAGAGAAATTTTCAAGTTTCATGGAACGCCCACAACAATTACATCAAATAGGGATATAAAGTTTACTTTAAATTTTTGGAAAACTATTTTTAAATACTTAGGCACCAAACTAAATTTCAATATCCACAAATAGACGGTTAGACCAAAAGAGTGAATTATGTGATTGAAGACATGATTTGCATGTATGTGATGGATAAACCACCCAAGTGGGAGGATTACCTACACATTGTGGAGTTTGCATATAACAATGGGAAATAGGGATCATTGAAAATGCATCCACTTAATGTTTTATATAGAAGAATATTCATTACTCTATTAAGTTGGGATAACCTAGTAAATGAAATCATAATTGGGTTGGAGTTTTTCAAGGAAACTAAAGAAGAGCTTGTTAGGATCATGTAAAATTTGAAGGTAACACAAGTCAAGAAAAAATATTATGTAGATAAGAGTAGGGTGCATAGACAATTAAAAGTTGTGGATCATGTTTACCTTAGAGTGAAGTCAAGGAAGAGCTCCTTGAATCTTGGAAGTTGTGCCAGTTTAGCACCTCAATATTACGAACCATTTGAGATCCTAGAAATGATAAGACTAGTTGCATATAGACTTACATTGCCTACCAACATTAAATATTACAATGTTTTCCATGTTTCTTTGCTTAAGAAATATTTACATGATTTGAACCATGTGATTGATTGTGTTGTGATCCAAGTGGAATGAGAGGGAAAGTTTCATGTAGAGCCACTACACATCCTCGAATAGAAAGTAACAATGCTCCTAAACCAAGCCATTAAACAAGTAAAGTTGTAGTGGAATAACGTTGGTCCTAATGAGGCTACAAGGGAGATGGAAAGTGCCATGAAAGAAACATATCCATTTTTTTTTGAACTCGTAATGCATAGAGGATGGCGCAACTCTAAGGAGGTCAATGTCATATCCCAATTTTTACCCTCTAAATGTAGTGGATCAAATTATGTAAAAATTGTAAACGGGTATTTACAATGATGAAAGTCAAGCCATATGAGCTAAGATAAAATAACCTTGTGTATAAATGATGTAAATATCCTATAGAAATTCCTAGTGAAAATCTCAAGACAAAGGTCTAACTAGTAAATAGTTGGTAATATAATTGTGGTAATTATGCTTTCTATATACCATGTGATAGTCTTTACATGGTACTCGAGATATGTAAATATTATTTCAAAAATTAATATAAAGTTACAAAGATAACTACAAAGAGCATAATAGGTGGTGTGAGTCCACGAGGGGAAAAAGAAAAGGGGTCCAAGGGGAAAAAAATGGATAATCCTAAGTTTCCTAACTCCTACTTTTATCATGTGCTTTATTAAGACCTCAGTGATCATCTTTGAATTAAAAATTGATCATCAAATGCATGTGGTGGTTAGTGAGGAAGTTTACCTCACATAGTTACAAGGGCATGGAGGATGGGAACAACATCATGAAGGAGTGTAAAAGACTCCATCCTCATGGGAATTCAAACCTCATCTATTCTCATGCACAAACCCTTCATGCTAAAATAAATTTCCTCATTCATGGGGACTACGCTTTTTTTTCCATTCTCATTCGAACTCACTTATTCTTACCATTCACTCATGTAAGAAGCACTTCTGGAATTCTAAAAATTGTGTTCTCGTGTTGGGAATGAGATTCGAACTTATAGAACACAAAATTAAACTATGGAAGACAATATCAAGGAACAGAGAAGAGATATGGGTGGTTTTAGTGGAGCACAGAGGTTGGGTTGTTTAAGATATCTTCCATTTTCCCTATAAAGTGTTTCTCATTGGGTGCTCATATCCAATGTAAAACATTGTCTGGTCATTCCAAGAAGCAAAAGGTAGATTAGACTATTTATGCACACATTGAAAAGCATTGGAGGGAAGAATATTCCTAAGGGATTGTTGAGAAAATAAGGGAAATTTATTCCTTATGTTGTGTGAGGCAATGGAAGAGAGTGTCAGGGATGTTGATGGTTGGATGGTTTCCTAGAGTGTTTTGTTGTGAACAATTTGGTTAAGCCTGAGAAAGATTGGGTTGGGTGTGAAATTGAGAGTCCTTAGCTAGTTTCCTTTTCCATAGTGGCCTCATTGCCTAGCTTGGGGGGTGGCATATACAGTGGATGCCTATAGTTGGGTGGAAACATGCAACAAGTTTATTGGACCATCTTAGTGAAAAATATTATGAAATGAAATTAATTACTAAATGTCAAAACCCTAGATAGGGTTGAGTCGGAGATACACACAATAACACGATATTGTATCAATAAAATACTTCACATATGTCACAACAAGATTCACCTATATTATATAGATTTTGAGAAGTTTTGTTTGTCCAAAACCCTAAACACTAATAATAACTAAAAAATCATATCTTCTAGCCTATGTCACTAAGGTGACTTTGTTACAAATGCAAGCTTGATATCCTATCACCCTTTCTTAAGGCTTGCAGTATTCAAAACAAAATTCATTGAAAGTAAATAGAATCTTACTCCAAACATATTTATTGAAAACTAAAACAACAAAAACAAGCATTCTTCAAGCACTTCTTTGAAATCAATGCTTGAACCAACAAGGCTCCTTCAAGCTACTCCATATTCTTCCAAAAGGTATAGTCTCCCAATTTTAATCTAAGTAACCAGCATCATTAGACACCATTTTCACATGAAATCTATTCTAACCTTTATAAAGGTGTGATATCCAACCTCCAAATCCTAGATCTCCCCTAAAATATAGAACAACAATCCCCACATGCATGTCTCATAACCCCAATG
Organism: Picea sitchensis; assembly: GCA_010110895.2. Classification (NCBI taxonomy): domain Eukaryota; kingdom Viridiplantae; phylum Streptophyta; class Pinopsida; order Pinales; family Pinaceae; genus Picea; species Picea sitchensis. The sequence continues at coordinate 5,905 of SNQJ01S0052247.1, read as the reverse complement.
TGATATAGTTTCTTTGATCCACAAACAACTTGGATTATTGAACAACTATCTATCATCTGCAACATCACTCCATGTCTTCAAAGTGTGGTCTTATTAAAATGTAAACAATATCAATTCTTTAGTGGGGTCATCACCACTATTAATATATGGTGGATCTTTGGTAATAGCTACATTCGTTGATTTTTTAAGCTTTCCTTTGAGAATATCATTGGAATCGTTTTGCAACTAATAGTTGTATGATTGTTTTTCCATAGTAGTGGCACTCAATCCCACTCTTACCTATCATTATCTTTCTCATCCTTTTCTTTGAGTATAGTGTTGTCTCTGGATGAGAATCTCATTTCGAAACTCTTGCAATTGCTCTCTTTTCTTCAACTAAGAGAGATGAAATTATGTCTTCTAGAGTGTGTGAAGACATCTAACTAAGAATAATTATGGCATTGTTGTATTGAGAAGGTAGACTGATTAAAAAATGGCTTTGGCATCCTCTTCCTTAATGTAGCATTGGCATCAACTAACTATCTAACAAGAGCTCACATATTATTTATGTTACTAGACATAGTGACTTTGCCAAACATATTGAATTTAAACAACTATAACCGTTAGAAACATCTTGAAATTAAACAACTATAACCGTTAGAGAGAGAAAACTTTGCATTCACTCACTTTTCTCCAAACAACATATTTATACTATCCCAAATTTCCTTAGATCTGAATCTAAGAGAGCAAGACCAATAATAGTTGGAGCCTAATTAAGCCATTGCCCATTTCTCTTTACTAGTCCCCATGTTTTTGTTCATCAACTGCATCTGGATTTTCACTTTATAGGTATGGAACTTATGGCCATTGAATTTCTATAGATCTCTTTCCATTTTCAGAAAATTTTGATTGAATAACCAACATGGATAAATATCTCTTCAAATTCACACTTAATGGCTTATATACAATGATGTACACAGTTGGTTGCTTATGTATAGTGGAAGTAAGGTGGATGTACATTTGGTTGGTGGCTTATGGGCGAGAAATAACTAGCCTATTGCAGACTAATTAAGACTGTTGCCAGGTGCCCTGATGTAAAAACGTATAAGTTATCTGCAGTCTACCATCGTCGACGCCCTCCTCAGACCTCCATAAGCTAGCATCGCTCATTCATAGGCAGGCATACATTTATATATCATATCATGATCACAATCACGAATGACCTCCATACCATGGCATCCATCATCTGCAGATGGCGTATGTTATCTCACTTGGATGGACGTCAAATCGATGGCCATGACATATCATATCCCACTTGGATCGATATTGTAATCGACGGATGAGAATAACACTTGGGTTAATTGTATGTTGATAAATGGACGCAGGTTTTATTTCAAATTTGAATTCTACCCAACAAGCGCACGCATGTTGATGGTGATATTTTTAAAAGTTGTGATCCAATCTAACTTTTATGTTTTTATTTGTATTTCTGCAGAGGTTGTTCTCCCAGGAATGGAGACATCTGCAAATGTATTAGAATGGACAATGAGTGAGCTACTAAGGCATCATCCTCATGCAATGAAAATATTGCAGGAATAAATGGAATCGGTGGTTGGCCAACATGGTATAATAAATGAGTCGAATCTGGCATGCATGGTATACCTCCAATGTGTGGTGAAAGAGATGCTACGGTTATACCCATTGTTGTCGCTAGCGCTTCCTCATGCCTTTGTTGTAGAGGTTGTCACAGTGGGCAGGTACTATATACGTAAGAAAACAATGGTAATTATGAACTTGTGGGTTATAAGAAGGGATCCCATTGTGAGGAGGCCAAATGCTTCAGAATTCAAGACGGTGAGGTTTATGCAGGTGGAAGAACATGGTATGGATTTATTAGGAGGTCCATCAGATTTCAGAATTATTTTGTTCAAGGCAGGAAGAAGAATATGCCCAGTATCTACCATGGCTATTCTATTCTAACGGTGGAGTTTGCATTGGTTCATTTGTTGCACAATTTTGATTGGAGAGTAGAAGGCGACCCATCACAATTGGATATGAAGGAAGCATGTGCAACTGCAATGTCAAGGCAAGCTCTGTTGTTTGCTTATCCAAGGTTGAGGCGACCTCGTTGCCTTTAGAAATCCCTAACTATATATGTATGTAGGGGAGGGAATGGAAAGTTTTTCACAAAGTATGTTTATAAAATGGTTAAAGTTATGCATGCTCTTGTATGTTTAAATTCTATTGTTATGCCTGGAAATCTGTAAAGTTCATAATACTAGAGTTTCATTGTCCTTTTAATTATTATAAGATTTGGGTTACTGGACAAGACTATTTTTAACAAGTACGTTAGAATTTGTTCTTCCCAACCTAAAGAAATATTTATTTTAATTACACTGTTGCAAGGTATATATTATTTACACTTACAATATAATAGTTTTTATACATAATTAAATAGTTTAAATAATTATATATAGTTTAAAGTAATAGTTTTTTTTATCAATTAATTATATTATTTGGTTGTGTTGATTTTAAATATTTTAATTTAAATTCTTACATCAAATTATTTGATTTGATTGTATAATGAAAGCTTTAGAAAAGAGGAAAAGATTAGAAAAATGATAGATATACTATAACCTTTAATGTACCATAAGAATTTTGAGACCATGGGCAATTACCAAAACATGAATCCAAAAATGAGTAAAAAAGACTCCCAATGGTTATGCTTTTTAAGAACATATGGATTGGGCTATCGTTGAGGGTGACACAATTGCTTGACATGGAAGTTAAGTAATATTTTTGCCAAAAACTTCTAGTAAACAATGTTAGGGAACCATAAGATTTGAGATTCTAAAGTACACTATGTTGTTTAGTTTATATGTCGATATTTAAAGTTACAATTGTGGTTTTAAAGGTTTTTTTAAGCCATGATGTGGATTGAATTGGTTTAGAGAGAGCTCTTGGTTAGCTAACTCAAAGAAAGAGAGCTTAGTAATCAATAGTTTAAGTGAGAAATAAAGTAATTCAAAGAAAAACTTAAAATGATTAAATATTATAATAAATAAGATAAAAAAAAAATATCCCAAACATTGTTTTGAGTAAAAAAATTTAACAGATTTCTTAGTGTTAATTATAAGATCAAATTTTCCTCTATGCCCACCAGTTTTGAGTAAAATTTGGACTTTTTATTTTGCAAAATTAAGAAAAGAATATTATTTTCAAGAATTTTTCGAATAATAATTATAAAACTCCTAAAAATATTTAAGATTGAAGTATATGTTAAATCTTGAGAGCAACCCACAACAAATAGGGAAGAACCTGTAACATAAACATATTCCACATAACAAAACAACCATATAAAAGAAGCACACACATCAACAAAGTTTTCTTTTCACTAGGACAAACCATTGTGTGCTTTGTTGTTTTCTTTTCTTTTATAAAGAATGTACAAACATTGGAGTGTTACCCTAAAATCATGAATACAATTGGGAAGCAACTTTGCTTCTAAAACAAAAGAAATCACTCTAGATATTTCTTTACGCATTCTATATACAAATGGAATTTCCAGTTACACATGTAATGTAACTCACAATATGCTAACAATCTATCACTTAAAATTTGCATCGATGAAGGTTGAATCCCCACCTTGGCCCTACACTAAGAAAATTTCCATCCATCCACTACCTTGGTTAAAGACCACTCTCCCGCATTATCTTGAATCATAGTCCTAACCTTGATTATAGTTTCCTAATTAGACTCCACCTATCTAATGTAGGGGAATTTCACCCTAATATGCTTTGTATGTGGTTGAAACATGAGCTTCTTTTCCAAAGCAACAACACTATGATTGTCACAACAAATAAGCATGGGCCCATGATCAAGTCCAATATATTTTCATAATTTTGCTACCAAAAATCTTTCATAGTACATTCCTTAGAAGTCACTATAGTTGCAATGTACTTTGTATAATTACTCAACTGGAAACAACTTGTTGACTCTTAGTCTTCCAATTCACTAGTTCAAACAATGTAAATTTATATGCATTAGTGTACTTTGCATTGTCCACATTACCTACCCACTTAACGTCAATTGGCATCAACAAACCCATGCACATGAAGCTTCCTGCTTCAATCTCCCCAATAACAAATAGCATAGTCAATGGTGTCTCATAGGTGCCTAAAGTCCTCTCGACCATTGCCCCATTCTCTTTCCTTGGATTTTCCATATACCTACATACAACCCCTGCTACATGTGCAATATTTGTCCTTGTGCACACCATTGCATACATAATGCTACCAACCGCACTGGCATATGGAACTTTTACCATATCCTCTTCTTCGTGTTTTCTCTTAGGCCTCAATTTAGTCGACAAACACACACCCACTTGAAATGTATTGCAAGTTGGTTTACACTTATCCATCCTAAAGAGATTGAAAGTATGTTTTCCACATACTTTCTTTCATTAATATACAACTCATTATTTTGATGGTATATATTCACCTCAATTCTCAAGCCATATTGCAACTCACCTAAGTCCTTCATGTCAAACTCATGTTAGAATTGGGACTTAGTCTCCTTCATTAGTCTCTTAATACAATCATTGATCAAAATAATAGCATCAACATATAAGACTAGATANGGAACTTTTACCATATCCTCTTCCTCGTGTTTTCTCTTAGGCCTCATGTTAGTCGACAAACACACACCCACTTGAAATGTACTGCAAGTTGGTTTACACTTATCCATCCTAAAGAGATTGAAAGTATGTTTTCCACATACTTTCTTTCATTAATATACAACTCACTATTTTGATGGTATCTTTTCACCTCAATTCTCAAGCCATATTTCAGCTCACCTAAGTCCTTCATGTCAAAATCATGTTACAATTGGTACTTAGTTTCCTTCATTAGTTTCTTAATAAAATCATTGATCAAAATAATAGCATCAACATATAAGACTAGATAATAAAGTTAGTGCAGTCTTGAAGTAAAAACAATGGTTTATTTCACTTCTTATGAATCCTTGTCCCATAATGTATTTCTCAAAATTCGATTACCTTTTGTCTTGGGTTCTGCTTCTAGCCATATAATGATCTCTTCCCCTAACACACCATGTATTCTCTCCCTTGTACAACAAATCCATCTAATTTCTTCAAGAACATTTCTTCTTTTAGCTCATTGTAAAGAAATATCATAAGAAAATGTTAGTGCCAACAACATCATAATAGAGGCAATCATGGTCACTAGAGATAAGGTCTCATCATAACCAATAACATTTACTTGAGTGATCTGTAAACTATTGTGGATATTCCACTAGAATAGTTCATCACAACATAACTTGAAATATTATGAAATATTTTATTATGGGCATGTGCAAGCTAATGATGGTCTCTCATGACATGTTAGTGGCAATAAAAACATGGAAAAATAACAATCTGTTAACTTGGGGGGATTATTCAAGGTACTTTTACAATGAATTTGAATATGGTGTAAAGAGATGAAACATAGAAAATTGTATTATCTTTCTGAATATACAACTTTTATTCATAGAAATTATGAATAACTATGTGAAATTTGATTTTTTCTAATAGTTTTATGTTATTTTTCCAACAAATTATAAGGTATATGTCTCTATTCGTGCAGGTGTTGAGTACCTTAATGATGGAATTTTCTTCCAAATTTTTTTATATTTGTAGAGAAACCATTGTTCTAGTGCAATGTAGTTTTTCAAAATTTATGATATATATACATATATATAATTTTATTTTTTTAATTATGAAAGTCAATATATCTTTGAAATTACAATGCCTTACATTCGTGCAGGCTATGAGAGTCTTAACATTATCAAAATAAATTCTTTTTTTAGATTGTAAATATTGGTCTCTTCTAGTGCAGTGTATACCTCATTTGAAAAATGATTAAGATGA
>SNQJ01S0052246.1:114479-128501 GCA_010110895.2 Picea sitchensis | reverse complement strand
ACATTGTTTAGTGACATTTACCTGATGTCCCTTTTGTAGCCATGAAACTCTATATGGACTCGGATGTTCACTCGTCTCCAGCTCCAGCTTTTCTACCATCTCTGTGCTACCACTGTCCACAATGACCTTGCATACCCTGTCCTTGGTTTTGCAAGCAGTTCGAAAAATTTTGTTTCTTTGGGCTGAACTCTCCACCTCCTTCTCTGGTGTTAAGAGAACTTTTCGCATCATCAGTGATCTTCCGCCTTCAGCATCTTCTGCCTCAACATCTCGCTTTTGTGCCTTGGCGATGTGAGTCTCTCCACCCTCTTTCTTTTTATCTGGACATTCATAAGATTTGTGTCCATTCTTTCCACACGTGAAGCATTTTATCACTCCACCTCTTCCTCTTCCTCTACCTATAGTACGAGGAAAAGTATTATTATCAACATAATCTCCTCTCTGCTCAGTATGATGTCCTCTCTGTTCAGCATATCGTCCTCGTTATGAGCTTCCACCTCTCTCAGTTCGAGTCTGAGGTTTCTTCTATTCTTCCTTGGCCTTTTGATTTTTATCTTGGACAACTGATTTTCCCCTAGCTTGACTTCTGCCTCGGCCTCTTTGACCTTGCTTTCAGCTCAGCTTCTCTTCAGCTTTTAGAGCCAATTGATAAGAATCTTCCACCATTCGTATGGTCAACATACTTATCTCATCTTGAATGTCATATCTCAGGCCATTCAAGTACCTCGCAACCTTTTCATCATCGCTTTCCCAATCACCTGCCCTGATGTTCAGCTTGTAGAATTCTTCAGTATATTCTTTCACTATCATCAGCTTCTGTCTCAGGTTCTGCATCCTCCTGAACAGAGTAATCTGGTAATCCCTGGGGATGATTTTTTCCTTCATCTTCGCAATCATCCTATCCCAACTCCTAATTTTCTGCTTGCCTCTGCAGCGTCTGTTAGCTTGTAGCTCATCCCACCACAATGTTGCATGTCCCTTCAATCTTGTGACAGCATGCTTGAATTTCTCGTCCTCCTCGACATCTTCATAGTCAAAGGCTCTAATCCAGTCTAGAAGCTCTTCAGCATCCAGGTTTCCTTCATAAACTGGAATGTCCATTTTCTCTCTTGCACCCATTCTTGAAATAGCTCTGATCAAACGTTCGTTTGTTGCATCTTTGGCTGCAACTTATTCTTCTTCATGTCCAGTATCATCTTCATTTTTGGACTCACTGATATCTCCTACATCAGTTGTGCACCTTTGTCTTATCTCCATGTCCACAAGTCTGGCGCATATGTTATGCAGATCTCTTTCTACTTCTGGATTCGGCACCTGCCTACCCCTTCCTCTAGACATTTCCCTTTTCTCTTCTGGATCGGGTGATTGTCTGTCCCTCCTTCTTGGCGGCATGGTGAATTTTCTTTTTCTCTGCTACAGAAATCAAAGAATCTTTTCTGGGCTCTGATACCAAACCTGACACAGGCCCGCCCTCTGCCTCGGCAAAGGCCTCTGCGCTGATCTCTCGGTATTTAAGGATCGTTCTAATTTTTCTCTCTCGAGCCAGAGTGGCTCCATCGATTCTCCACTGGAATCTCTATTAAAATTGCCCCACAGGTCTTTTCAGCTCCTTATGGCCTCTAGGCCCAATCGTTGTTCTCTTCACAACAGGAAAATAAAAATTCGAGATTCGGGGTTTCACAATCCTCGATGTCGTAAACCTTTTGTTTCCCAATTTCTCGATCTCTAATATCCTGATATGCTCCAACTTCCGCTAGTCCCCTGGGCTAGACTTTTGGGTCCATATGACCTCCCTTTATATGACCGTAGTCCTATCACCTTTCGGGATTTCGGGGTTTCTGATGTTGAAAAGTATGTGACCTCTTGTCCTACGAATCCTCGATTCTTCGAATCCCGATATGACGTCACTGGGAACCCCTTTTTGACTTAGACACAATCAACGGCCGTGATCATCTACTAAACCAACGGCTCTGGATCTCCCTCGGGACTTCGGGGTTTCAAATGTTGAAATGTATTTGTCTTCGAGACTCTCGATCTCTTGAATTCTGATTTCCTGATATGATGATAGATGTCCTCCCCCTGATGGAGCTCTCCACCTTATTGGGATTTTGGACTTTGCAATCCCGAAATGTAAGTGGCTCGTGTCCTTAGGATTCACAAAATGCTGAACCCCAACTTCTCGAATTTTCGACACGCATCCCAAATGGATGGATGGTTCAGATCAAACATCGGGCTTCGCCAACTACAAATCCAAAACACTCACTTATGTGAGTCCCGATGATCGGATCTCCGATTTGGATGATCACGCGACATGTGTCCTTCCTGAGATCCACGGTTGTGATCCTTTCACTGTTTCGAGACTCAAAGGGTCTCGGACTCTTGGTCTCTAAACTTTCAATATGTCAATGGTTCTCGATTCATGCCATGTGTCCCAATAGATGGACGGTTCTGATTTGTATTGGGGTTTTCACTATGGATTTACCCGATCTCTTTTCCACGGGATCTCCGATATCCCGAACCCCGACGCCTCAATATCCTGACACCTTTCGGGACTTTTGCTCGGCTTGAGAAGGTTTAAACCCTGTGCAACTCCTGTCATATCAGACGACTAATGGGTAACTAGGTGAGGATCCAACGGCTCATGATCTCCTGAGCTTTAAACTCTGGACTCAGCCGTAATCTCCTCGCTTCTTTTTCAAATCGGACGACTGATGGGATTTCGCTAATTCTCCAAAGATAATTTTGACTGTATATTTCTTCCCCCTTGATGATTTATGTGAAGTGAACCAAGGATTATTCCCCGGATTTATCCACCTGTGACACAAAACTTCGATGCCTTCTAATCACTCAATATGCCTCAACTCCTTGTGTTGCCTTCAATAGTTTCAAAGGTTTTATCGTTCCTGAGCGTTCTCACAACTTCGAGTCTTAAAGAAGACCCTTGCACGCACTCCTTGTGGAAACCTCCAAACACTTGAAGTGTTGAATGCTCTTCGACCTTGTGCACACTCTACAACAACGGTTTCTCAATACCTTGCTCAGGTTCGAAACTTTGAGTTTTTCCCTCGCCCTGCACCCCCTTGCACGACTCCTGTGCCTACCTGCACCTCTGTGTGAATATGAGAACAAACGCTATATCTCCTGAGCTTTCAGAGATGAACCTTTGAACCCTTTGTCAACGCACTCCTTGCGGACAATTCAACTGCACTCCTTGCAGGAACTCTTGCTCAGACAGAGAAACAATTGAAACTCATTTCACTTCGCTTTCCTCTCAGATTTCAAATATTCAACAGGAAATCATTCATACATAGCATAAAAGCAATTGCATGACAGAAAGAGTAAAAAATTCATGAGCATAACATTTAAATATGCATACACAGAGAAGATATGAGCACCATGAGTCTGAATCACAGTTTCTTTGTATTAATTTATAAATTCTGTACATGGGGTCTACTACACAGCTCTCTGCTTCTTTTCTATGCTCTCTTCTCATGCTAAGGCTAATGTTACAATGCACAATGAGGGTGTCTATATCTATTTTCCCTCCACTCCTAAAACTATCTAATCAGAGAATTCAAAGCTACCTACTAACATAAATGCTTTCTACCTACTATGGATGAGATTAGATCGCTCAAGGTCCTTTACAATATATAAGTACGCCACTCCTTAACTATCACATTTAAGTTTGGCGCATCCAATCTTCAAAAGTTTTTAAACAATTTATCATGTGCTCAAAATGTGTTGTGCTTGCCCCACGCTCTCTTGACGTTGACGATGCTCCTGCATCAGTTAGCCTTCTTCTACACCTCTTTTTCCTCTGATACTAAAAGGCTCAGGCATGGATGATCCAGTTGAGTGTTGTAATCATATTGTGATGTATGTTTGATTGTAGTATTGTTATATCATTTTCAGTTTCCTAAAGTTTTGAATCCAAGAGAATCTTGTATTTGAACCTTTTCCCCCTTAGGCTGCCGGAAGACCTGATGTCCATAACAGACATTTACATTTTCTCCTCAAGTTTTGCCTCCTACTCACCCTTACTACAACTTACTAACTGAAGTTAAATCAAGACCTCGCCTGCTTATGCCTGTTGGTCCAATTTTCTGAGTTAAAATGATATCATCTTGAGTCTGCGCCCATTTGACCCCCCTTTAATTTATTCATTCATACAAGATGATGGGTACTGGGCTTACCTCCAATGCAATCTGGAGGTGACTTCTAGTGCTAACATTTATGGCGTCGTTGTCAGGGATGAATTGAAGATTTTCCCTGGGATTGAATGACAAAGCTTACTGGTTATGAAGGTGCATCAGAACTTAGTACATCAAAGATTGCAATTGTGCACCTGGTGACTCCATTGATGCGAATCCACTATTTCAGCCATGGCTTCCAAAGGCAGACACACGAGGTCTACCCCACAGCTGCCTCTCGCAACACCTGAAGCTAACCCAGAGAAAATTATCAGAAGACGAAAGATCCTCTAGGAAGGTACTTTAGCTACTGAACCAGGTATTTTTTATTATTTTCACCATCCTTCTATAGAAACTCCAAGACATTCTTCTCATTCTCTTGTTATACCATATGTTGGAGTTTCCTAAAGTTTAAAGTTTGGGAGTGTTCATGTTGATTTCTCTCCTCCCAGTCTTGGATTGGAAGGAGAAACCTTTGTCACTCCTATCTCCTCTGAAGTTGTACCATGGTTTAAACCCAGGACCTCAGAAGATTTTTCCACTTCGAGTTTCACCACTCCTCCCCCTGTTAGAGTTATTTATTTTATAGAATGGAAAAGATCGGTTCCCTCAAACCCTGTGGCATTTGATCTAGATTTGCAGTCCTTTCCCTTTGCTCCCAAAAACACACTTCTAGTCTCCCCTGTTCGAAATGCATCCCCTCTTATTTATCCTCCAGTTCACATCCCAGTGGTGAGTGCTAACCCCCCTAGGAATAGTATGTATGCCATAGTGGCTACAAGATATGCCCCTTTAATCTTACCTCAGCCAATGAATGCTCTCCCTGTTGGATATTACCTAAAATACATGCCCAAATTCACAGGAAAAGAATACATAATTGTTGAAGAACACCTTGTTTCCTTCTACAGTTATGCAGACAATCTAAATATTGAAAATGGGGATGTGTGGATGAGATTCTTTGTCCAGATCCTTGATGGTGAGGCCAGGAAATGGTTTAGGGGATTGACCCTTGGATCCATTGTTGGGATTGAGGCTTTAGACGATGTTTTCTTGAGACTGTGGGGGGATAAAAAGGACTTTATGTATTATATCACAAAGTTTGGCTACCTAAAGAGTAAGGAGGGAAATTTTGTCTCTGATTTCTCCAAAATATTCAACAAAATGTATAACAAGATTCCTATTGAGATAAAGCCTACAGAAGCCTCTTCCAAAATTACTTATGCTAGTGCTTTTGACCCTGATTTTTGCCTCTTGTTGAGAGAGAGAAGAGCTAATTCCTTGGCTCATATGCAAGATGCAGCCCTGGAAGTAGAGTCCAATGTATTGGCAGTTGAAAGACTCAGGAATAAGTCTGATAGAGAAAGAGGAAGGGGGAGATTTGAAGCCTCAACCTCTGATTCCTTTGTGTCCCACCCTCAAGTAGATGAATTGACCAAGATGTTAAAATTTCTTTCTGCAGAAATGGAGAAGATGAAATTCGAATGGAAGAAAAGTTATAAGATTTCCCAAAATGCGGATAACATAGCTAACTTCAGAAGACCAAATAATACCCCTTAGATACTTCCAAGAGATCCTCGAAATAAAGACAGGGATGATCAGAAAATCCAAACCCCTCTCCAAAATAACCTCAGTGTTGATGAATAAGGAGAGGAAGAAGAGCTTGATCCTAAAATCCATTGTCTTAGAGACACCTCCTCATTTCTCCATTTGACCCAATTTGCATACGAGGAGTCCCTCATGGACATCCAAATAAATGAGTTGAGTAAAGGGGAGAACACCAATAGTAGTCCCAATAAATATAACCTCAGGTCTAAGAAGAAAGAACTGAAGTCTGACATCCTTGATCAACCTTCCAGAGAAGAGAATCCTACTAAGGATGCAATAAACATCAGCAAGGAGAAGAAAATATAGAACCCGTCACCAATAGCCAAAGGTCCTGTCCCAAAAGAAAGAGAAATTATGAAGCCCCCCTCCTATTTGAACTTTGAGCATGAAATTCAAAATATTAGGATCCCTGTACCCCTTTCAGAGCTGGTCAAGCACGAAGATTTTAAAAGGTCCCTCTCTAAATTGTTGCAGTTTGAACCATCATATCATTCCACGGACTTAGTAAACCTTCAATATGAAAAGCCAACAGTCATCTTAGGTCCTTTGATAGAATATAGAGATGATTCATCCCCTCCCTTCTATATATCTCTGAACATACATGACAAGGTGTTGCATGATTGTTTGATGGACTCAGGGGCGTCTCATAATCTCATGCCCAAAGCTATCATGGATGATCTTGGATTAGAAATCACAAAAACTTATCATGACTTGTATTCTTTTGAGTCAAGGAAAGTGCAGTGTCTTGGGGTCATCAAATATATGGTTGTGACCTTGTTTTAGTTTCCCATGAAAAGTGTGGTCATGGATATCGTGGTAGTTAATGTCCCCCCCAAGTTTGGCATGTTGTTGTCAAGATCTTGGATAAAAATACTTGGAGGAACATTGCAGATGGGCCTCACATATGATACCATTCTATGTTTAAGTGCCCCGGTTTCCCTGTTTTCCATCCCACAGATAGTCATCTGAATCCTCGATCATGCAGAATGCATCCATAAGCACAAAGCGCAACACTTAGAGTGGTCTGATATGGACCCGAATCAAGCGAGCGAGCAAGTTCAGTTTTCAGTGGAGGAGATTTCATTCGAAGTCTAGATTTGTAGCTCACAGGCGATTGGGATTATAAAGTTGCTCCAAGTTTAGTGTCAGGGCGAAGGTCCGAAATCCCGAAACCTGAAATCAGCATGGCCTGTCCAATTTAGCAGGATGCGTGGCATCAGATCCTAACCATGACGAAAGTCGTTTCGGGAAAAATGAAGTGGGGAATGCGCAATATTCCTGAGTCATGAAATGTCGAAGGCCCGAGGTCCCGAAATATCGACATTTATCTAAGTCGTCTGATCCAGCAGGACGCGTGGCATCAGATCCAAGAAATCGCGATTTCACGACTTGGGGTTTTAGCATGGAGCACGATGCAGGTTTGTGAAACACGAAATTGTGAAGTGCCTAGGAGTTGGGCCCAAGGTCACAACCCGAGGTTGCATGGAGTGATGGAAAGGAGCTGTGCCAAATGCCAAAAGAGCCTGTGTTGGTCACCGAAGAAGATCTGCGTGGTATTGAGGCATCAGGATTGACTTGAAGGAATTGTAGGCACCGCCTGGGACATTCAAGGGTGTCAGGCCTTGTCCCTATCCCAATGAAAGTAGTTAATAGAAATGGGGGAGGTAGTTGAAACCTTGTTTCACCCCATAAATGGAAAACATGGAAAACCTGGCCATGGAGGCAGACTGTCAGCCCAAAGTTACCCTGTCAACGGATTCTCTTGCAAGCCCATACTAATCTGAGTTTGCGTCTGATAGAAGGATGCATGTGCAGACTGACAAAAGAAGTTGCAGATGCAAAGCTTTGATTGTAATGGCCAGGTCACACTTCTAGTGGTGGCAAATTGTTCTGAGAATAAACAATTAGTTTTGATATTTTGTTATGGTTGATGGTTGAGCTAGGCTCTCATATTGTAAAGTTTTAATGAAGCCATTGTTTCTCTAGTTATGTTTTGTAATTTGAGACTTCTTGTTTAATGACAGTCAGCCTTCTTCTACACCTCTTTTGCCTCTGATACTAAAACGCTCGGGCATGGATGATCTAGTTGAGTGTTGTAATCATATTGTGATGTATGTTTGATTGTAGTATTGTTATAGCATTTTCAGTTTCCTAAAGTTTTGAATCCAAGAGAATATTGTATTTGAACCTTTTCCCCGTTAGGCTGCTAGAAGACCTGATGTCCATAACATACCTTTACATTTTCTCCTCAAGTTCTGCCTCCTACTCACCCTTACTACAACTTACTAACTGAAGTTAAATCAAGACATCACCTGCTTATGCATGCTGGTCCAATTTTCTAAGTTAAAATGATATCATCTTGAGTCTGCGCCCATTTGACTCCCCTTTAATTTATTCATTCATACAAGTTGATGGGTACTGGGCTTACCTCCAATGCAATCTGGAGGTGACTTCTAGTGCTAACATTTCTTGCACCATTTTCAGGGATGAATTGAAGATTTTCCCTGGGATTGAATGACAAAGCTTACTAGTTCTGAAGGTGCATCAGAACTTAGTACATCAAAGATTGCAACTGTGCACCCGGCGACTCCATTGAGGTGAATCCACTATTTCCATTGTGGCTTCCAGAGGCAGACACACAAGTTCAACCCCACATTTGCCTCTAGAAACACCTGAAGCTGACCCGGAGAAAATTATCAGAAGATGAAAGATCCTCTAGGAAGGTACTTCAGCTGTTGAACCAAGTATTTCTGATTGACTTCACCATCCTTCTATAGAAACTCCAAGACATGCTTCTCATTCTCCTATTATACCATCTGTTGGAGTTTCCTGAAGTTTAAATTTTGGGAGTGTTCATGTTGATTTCTCCCCTCCTGGTATTGGATTGGAAGGAGAAACCTTTGTCACTCTTATCTCCTCTGAAGTTGTACCATGGTTTAAACCCAGGACCTCAAAAGATTTTCCCACTCCGAGTTTCACCACTCCTCCCTCTGTTAGAGTTATTTCTTTTACAGAAGGGGAAAGCTCGGTTCCCTCGAACCTTGTGGCCTTTGATCTAGATTCTTAGTCCTTTCCCTTTGCTCCCAGAAACACACTTCCAGTCTCCCTTGTTCGAACTCCATCCCCTCCTATTTATCCTCCAGTTCACATCCCAGTGGCGAGTGATAACCGCCCTAGGAATAGTATGGATGCCATAGTGTCTGCAAGATATGCCCCTTTAATCTTACCTCATCCAATGAATTCTCTCCCTATTGGATATTACCTAAAATACATGCTCAAATTCATAGGAGAAGAATACATAATTGTTGAAGAACACCTTGTTGCCTTCTACAGTTATGCAAACAATCTAAATATTGAAAACGAGGATGTGTGGATGAGAGTCTTTGTCCAGAGCCTTGATGGTGAGGCCAGGAAATAGTTTAGGAGATTGAACCTTGGATCCATTGTTGGGATTGAGGCTTTAGACGATGTTTTCTTGAGACAGTGGAGGGATAAAAAGGACTTTATGTATTATATCACAGAGTTCAGCTACCTAAAGAGAAAGGAGAGAGAGTTTGTCTCTGATTTATCCAAAAGATTCAACAAAATGTATAACAAGATTCATGTTGAGATAAAGCCTATAGAAGCCTCTGCCAAAATTACTTATGCCAGTGCTTTTGACCTTGATTTTTCCCTCTTGTTGAGAGAGAGAAGAGATATTTCCTTGGCTCATATGCAAGATGCAGCCCTGGAAGTAGATTCCAACGTATTGGTAGTTGACAGACTCAGGAATAAGTCTGATAGAGACAGAGGAAGGGGGATATTTGAAGCCTCAACCTCTGATTCCTCTGCATCCCACCCTCAAGTAGATGAATTGACCAAGATGGTAAAATCTCTTTCTGCAGAAATGGAGAAGACGAGATTTGAAGGAAAGAAAAGTTATAAGAGTTCCCAAAATGTTGATAACACAGGTAACTTCAGAAGACCAAATAATACCCCTTAGATACTTCCAAGAGATCCTCGAAATAGAGATAGGGATGATCAGAAAATCCAAACCCCTCTCCAAAATAACCTCGGTGTTGATGAATAAGGAGAGGAAGAAGAGCTTGATCCTGAAATCCATTGTCTTGGAGACACCTCCTCGTTTCCCCATTTGACCCAATTTGCATACGAGGAGTCCCTCATGGACATCCAAATAAATGAGCCGAGTAAAGGGGAGAAGGCCAATAGTAGTCCCGATAAATATAACCTCAGGTCTAAGAAGAAAGAACTAAAGTCTGAAATCCCTGATCAACCTTCCAGAGAAGAGAATCCTACTAAGGATGCAATAAACATCAACAAGGAGAAGAAAATATAGAACCCATCACCAATAGCCAAAGGTCCTGTCCCAAAAGAAAGAGAAATTATGAAGACCCCCTCCTATTTGAACTTTGAGCATGAAATTCAAAATATTAGGATCCCTATACCCCTTTCAGAGCTGGTCAAGAACAAAGATTTTAAAAGGTCCCTCTCTAAACTATTGCAGTCTGAACCATCATGTCAGTCCAAAGACTCAGTAAACCTTCAAGACGAAAATCCAACAGTCATCTTAGGTCCTTTGATAGAATATAGAGATGATTCATCCCCTCCCTTCTATACATATCTGAACATACATGACAAGGTGTTGCATCATTGTTTGATGGACTCAGGGGCATCTCATAATCTCATGCCCAAAACTGTCATGGATGAGCTTGGATTAGAAATCACAAAAACTTATCATGACTTGTATTCTTTTGATTCAAGGAAAGTGCGGTGTCTTGGGGTCATCAAATATCTGGTTGTGACCTTGTTTAAGTTTCCCATGAAAAGTGTGGTCATGGATATCGTGGTAGCTGATGTTTCCCCCAAGTTTGACATGTTGTTGTCAAGATCTTGGATAAAAAGACTTGGAGGAACATTGCATATGGACCTCACATATGCTACCATTCCTGTGTTTGGGGGAGATCATAGAAGATTATACAGAGAATCTCAGTTGGCCTATATTATTAGTGATGAAACAGAACCCACCAACCAACCTATTTTTTCACTCAAGACTCATTTGGGATCCAACTTATTGCAGCTCACAGATTCCCCTAAGCCAACTCTTGAAATCAGAAATAAGTCCCCTACTCTCTGTGAAGTTTCTCCTCCAATTAGCTCTATTTGGAAAATGTTTTTTGATGGAGCCTCTTCTAGAGAGGGTGTTGGTGATGGAGTGGTATTGGTTTCACCTACCCAAGAAATTATATCCATGTCCTACAAGTTAGAATTTGAAACTACCAATAATGTGGCAGAGTATGAAGCTCTTGTTTTGGTCTTGAGGATTGAAAAATACATGGGGATTGAAGAGCTATCAATGTTTGGGGATAATGAATTAATTGTCCATCAGATCAGAAGTATTTATCAAGCCAAGCACCCTTGTCTTAGAAGTTATAGAAATGAAGTGTGGGATCTAGTTGATAGTTTGTTCTTAGCTTTCAACATTTCATTTGTTCCAAGAGAAGAGAATTTCATGGCCGACTCTTTGGCTGTCTTAGCAAGTAATTTCAGAGTCCCCTTGCCACCTAAGCTCAAGTATGAAGTAGAAGTGAAATATAGAACCTCTATACCTGATAATGTCAAGCATTGGAAAGTGTTTGAGGATGATCTTGAGATCAAAAGATTCTTGGACACTGTTGATGACTTTTCTGCATTACACATTGATCAAGATCCTGATTCTGAAATAAATCCTCATGATGATGTTTTTCTGAGAAAAATTGCTAATCATCATATTGTCTAGTTGACGAACAATCATGTCCCAAAGGGACTAGTTCCTTTGGAAATACTGTTTGACAGAAATGATGTCGCAGTAAAAGGTAAATTTTCAAATAAGGATGTTGATGTAGTTGAGTGCAATATTGGTACAAAGGAGGATCCAAAATTTGTCAAGTTTTGAAGAAGCCTGTCAAGGGAACAAAGGACCGATTATGCTCAGCTATTAAGAGAATTTAGTGATGTGTTTTTCTAGACCTATGAAGACCTCAAAACATACGACACAAGTTTCATTGAGCATAAGATCACATTGAAAGAGGAGGCCAAACCATTTAGGCAGAAATTAAGACAAATAAATCCTATGTTTTTGCCTATTATGGAAAGGGAGATAAATAAGTTGTTGGACGCCCAAATAATTGTCCCTTTGAGATATTATGAATGGGTGGTGAACTTGGTCCCAGTAAGAAATAAGAATGGTGAAATCAGACTGTGTGTCGATTTCAAGAACCTGAACAGAATCTCTAAGAAGGACAATTACCCTTTGCCAAAGATGGAGCACATATTACAGAGGGTGACAGGTGCATCCAGGATTTCCATGATTGATGGCTTCTCTATCTATAATCATATCTTCGTCCTGCCTGAAGACAAAGAAAGGATGGCCTTTGCCACTCCTTGTGGTACGTTTATGTATGATAAGATGCCCTTTGGATTGATGAACGCAGGGGAAACCTTCCAATGAGCCATGGACATCGCCTTCATTGGAGAAAGGGATAAATTTCTAGTCATCTATCTGGATGACATTACAGTCTTCTCCAGATCTGATAAATAGCATTGTTACCATCTGAGAAAGCTATTCTTAAAATGCAGAAAATTTGGTCTCTCCTTAAATCCCAAAAAGTCTTTATTTTCCATGCAGGAGGGAAAATTGTTGGGGCACATAGTAGCACTTGAGGGAGTCATAATTGATTCAAGTAGAGTAGAATCTATTCAAACCTTGCCCCTCCCCCAATCCAAGAAGGAAGTTCAGTCTTTCTTGGGTAAAATCAACTTTTAAAAAAGATTTGTTTCAAATTTTGCTGAATTGGTGAAGCATATCACAACCATTCTTAGAAAGGGGAATGAAATGAAATGGGCTATTGATTCTAGAAACTCTTTCGACCAAATCAATAAGGCCTTGACCGAGGAACCTATGCTTATCAGTCCTGATCACTCCAAATATTTTCTAATTTTTTCATTTGCTTCTTTTGATACAGTAGTAGCTATTTTATTGCAAAAGAGTGTTGAAGGGCTGGAGAAGCCTATTTCCTTTTTCAGCAGAGCATTGAGAGATGCAGAGATAAAATATGACATCATGGGAAAATAGGCCTATGCTTTGGTGAAATCCCTCAAGGATTTCAAAATCTATGTCATGCATTCAAAATTTATTGCATATGTCCCTTCTGCTTCTGTGAAGGACATTCTCATTCAACTTGACATAGAAGGGAGAAGGAGCAAGTGGATCGCCAAAATCCTTGAATTTGATCTGGAAATAAATCCCACCAAAGTTTTTAAAGGGAAAGGTTTAGCCAAGTTAATGGCTGAGTCTAATTGCAAAGCTTTGGGGATTAACTGCATCAACATCTGATCAGAAAATCAACAATCTGAGTTGTCTTATACAGGCCCACAAGTCAACCCTCCATTGGCAGAATGCATACGGTACAAAGACATCATATTCTTTCTGAAAAAGTTGCACCCCCATGATGGTATGGGAAAAATCAAGGAAAGAGATTTAAAGCTTAAAGAAATTAAATATTTCCTTATTGATCAAGTCTTGTATTGGAAACACCCCCTAGGAGTCCTTCTGAGATGTTTAGATCCAACTGAGACACAAAATATTATGTTTGATTTTCATGATAGTCTATGTGTAAATTTTAACCTTGTACAATGTCTACTGTAAATAGATATTCAGAAAAGATACAATGGAAAATACAAACATTACACAAAGATTTTTCCCCTGGAAACCCAAACCAGGAAAACCAACATATATTATATTTATTCATTGTGTTACATTGTTTACAATACAATATACATATAGGAGCCAGCGGCATCCAAAACCCTAACCCAATGAACTAGATTAGTCCAAAACCCTAATTCCTTAACTAGAAATAGAAAACCATCGACAAAAACCATGTGCCAAAAAAACCACCTAAATACTTGACATGTTTCTCGAGGTAGGTGTCACATTTCCCAAGGCAAAAAAAAAAAATCCTAGGGCACTGCACCCCCCGAGGGGGGGCCTAGTGCCCCCCCCCTCTAACCTCCCTACGCGCCGAATGCATACGCTCAAACACTACTACTCGTGCAAAGAATATAACACATACCCAACATTCTCCCACTTGTTGTTTTCTTTGCATATAGGGGGTTACAGGGTTACATAGTAAAAAATCCAAGGCAACAATGCCCATGGATCCTCTACACCAAGAGAACTTCTCAGTGCTCA
>SNQJ01S0052246.1:80660-97619 GCA_010110895.2 Picea sitchensis | reverse complement strand
ACAAATCGAAAAGGTTACAGTATTAATATTTAGTAGCGCCAAACTATGAAACATACAAGCTTCATTTCAAATAGCAGCAAATATCATGTCATTTAAATGAATACTTGATTTCATGTCATTTAAACTGGACCATAAAATTATCTTTGTCAATGAATACTTACTTGACAACAAGAGCCAGTCTAGGGTTATTTGCAGAAGGAATATGATTCTGATTAGACCTATGTTGTGATTCAGTACCAGGCCGATCCTGCCTCATTTTAGAATCTAATAATATTTTTGACATCTGTTGAAGTAGCTCCATCCTACATAGATTTTCCATTTAAGTTAAAAGTTATAAAAAATTTAAACAAAAGAAAAAATAAAATAAAGCACTTTTATACCAGTGTTAAAAATATAACACTTAACACCATAAACATGTGTCATTGAAAAAGAAAGGCATTTGTGCATGGGATTCCTCCCCATATGATAGGATGGTTGCATATTTATTCACCATTGACCATTGACAGTACTCACCACTAGCACAGCCACAAGTCATGGTTGCATATTTATTCACCATTGACCATTGACAGTACTCACCACTAGCACAGTCACAAGTCACTCGTGTTGGTGAACATGGAAATAACGGAGTTCTGGGCATTAAATAACTGCAAAACTTAGGTTTTCTAGAAAATGAAACGTTAATTACTTAGATGTGGCAATCAGCTAGCCATCATAGTAAATTTTAAATATGATTTATTAGGACGACTAAAAATATTCCAACAATATTTAATCTTATCCATACAAAACTGATTAAGTACTAAAAACATATTAAATGTGCCCATTATTAAAGATGGTTGGGCTACTAATCCTTTCCCATTAGTTAGTAAACTAAAGTGTAACCTGCTACAATAAGAAAGCTAACACAATTGGATGGTAAGCCCTAAAATACACGTTTTCATGCTAGCTTAATGATGTTAATGATATAATTTTAATGATGTTAATGCTAGCTTTAGATGGGCTGCCCATTTTTTCATTCTTCTTGATCTAGGATCCTCCCGCATTGAGTTGTGCAAGGAATGGAGGAGAATCAGGAGATACAGCGGAAGTTGGTGGAATCGGGCGTTATCGGACGCGTTGTGGACCATTTCAATCCTCGTCTGAAATGAATCAACTTAGGTGATGAAGTAACCCTTCGTGAAGTGCAACGCCCATCGTAATTATCTTGAATCCTATAGTGATGCTTTTGATGTAGAGTTAGACTAAACCTTCGCGAATCTCCAATTAGTAGCAATGGTAAGTTTAATTCCTATTTCGGTAAATATGTTAAAGAGTTATAACCTTCTCATAAAACCATAATCAGGTTATGACTGATGATAGATCCTGACACTCCTAGAGGCCATTATCTGCACTGGTATGCTATAATCCACCGGATTTAGAAGAAATTCAGGACGATATGGTACGCAGAATCCATTAAGTGATTTCATAGTAACAATACTAATTAGTACGTTCTGCAGGTTAAATGTGCCTTTCGTTGAGCTTGAAATTTATCCATCGATTGAATGCAACTTCATAATCTTAACCTTCATGAATAAGTTTTTTTCTTTATCATTTATTTTGAACAACATAATCATTATACAGAGTGTGTTATTATATTGCTATTGTTTACTGAATTTACAGTATCTTTTCCATTCAAATGGGTTTTCTTTGATCAGTTTCCATGAATTTTCCCATTACATATAATGTTAGTTGAGAGTAATGAAAGTTTTGCAGGTCCAATGAAACACAAACAATCATTCAACAAGAAGTGTACATAGTGCGGACATCCAAAAGTTATGCTATCAGATGCTTGGTCAAGCTCTTGGAAAGTTTTCTTAATCTAAGAGGATATAAGTTGATTTGCATATATATTTTTATTTTTCTTTCCTAATCAAGGTAAATTCAGGACTATGAATGGATTAATTTTATTTTTCCTTCCTAATCAAGGTAAATTCAGGACTATGAATGGATTAATTTCTTAAAAGGAGAAATTGTTCTAGCCCATAGGTAAACATTGTTGAATCTAGAAGATCATTTACATAAAACCAATTTTGAGATATAGGTAAACAGTGTTGAAACTAGATGATCATTAACATAAAAAAAAAATGAGATAAGGAACTCTACTATGCATTTTGAAACCTACGCTACAAGCTTTATAAAATGTTCGCTACAAGCTTTATAAAATGTTTCATCTATAGATTCTTATGAAATTGTTGAAGAAAAACAGAATTTTTTTTTCTTTTAAAATAGAATTCAAATTCACCACAAATTTTCTCCTAATCTTTCATGGAAAACAAAGGATCTCACTCACTATATAGAAGAAAATTCTCTACAATTTTTCTGGTAGGTTTTTATGAAAAATAGACTTCTCAGGCCATGCACATTTAAGAAGCATAAAACATTAAAAACATGTAAATAGAACACTAATTGCACAGTACCAATGCACAACTGAACACTACTCATCTTGTTATTATAAAATAAGGTTACATTATATAAGCTCTGTGAGTTGTTAACAAACTCCTAAGAAATAGGATCTCAACGGATCTCAACTTACACGTATCCTAACAATGTAACAAAACACTAACTTAAGCATTTTAACATTATTATTCCAACTCTTTCCCTTAATGGAGAAATGGATTCTCTACCACACCTAATTGTTTCCTACATTCTTCAAAACACATCTTTCCAAGAGGCTTGGTAAAGATGTCAGCCACATTCTCGGTGGTATTACAATAGTTCAAGTCAATTTCCTTCTCTTATATCTTTTCTCTTACAAAATGATGTTGAATTTCAATATGCTTGGTTCTAGCATGATAAATTGGATTGTATGCCAATTTAATAGAGCTTTGATTGTCACATTTGAGAACAGCTGGCTTCATTTACTTGTTGCCAATGTCTCCAAGAATTCTCCTTAACCAAACAACTTCACAAGTAGCATTACATAGATCTTTGTATTCAACTTCTGTTGATGATAAAGAAATAGTTGGTTGTTTCTTACTGCTCCAAGACACTACTCCTGTACCAATGTTGAATGCATATCTTGAGGTTGATTTCTTATCATCGGGATTTCCATCCCAATCTGAATCAGAGTAACCTGTCAACTCAACATCACAATTATCAGTATACATAATACCAAAATTAACAGTTCTTTTCAGATATCGAAGGACTTTCTTTGTAGCTATCCAGTGGATTTCCAGTGGTTTAGCCATGAACTGACTAAGGATACTGACAGAGTATTCTATGTCTAGTCTGGTAGTGGTAAGATAGTTTAAACTTCCCACCAACTGGCGATATAGAATACCATTTGTTGCTCTAGTTTAATCAAAACTGGATAACTTAGCATTCTGATCTAAAGGTGTTGACACTGCCTTACTTTCACTCATATTGAATCTTTCCAGAATCTCCATTGTGTACTTACTTTGAGTGACCATTGTTTTGTTTCCTTCTCTCCATATTTCTAGACCCAAACAATAATGTATTTCACCAAGATCCTTCATTTCAAATGACTGAGCTAACTGAATTTTAATATTTTCAATCAAATGAGAAGCACTGCCTGTGATAATCAAATCATCAACATATAAGGATACCAACGCAACATTCCCATTTTAATCCTTTTTGACATGCAAATTAGGATCATTTTTTTTTTCTCAAAACCTTTATGAGCAAAGAATGAATCAATTTTGATATACCAAGATCTGGGTGCTTGTTTTAAACCATATAAAGCTTTCTTAAGCTTACAGACAAGATTCTCTTGTCCTTTTTTGATAAATCCTACAGGTTGAACCAAATAGACTTCTTCTTTTAAATCACCATTTAGAAATGCAGATTTAACTTCTAACTGATGAACTTTCCATTTGTGTTGTGTAGCTAATGAAATCATGAGTCTAATTGTATTTAAATTAGCTACAGGTGCAAAAGTATCTTCATAATCAACTCCCTTTTGTGAATACCCTTTTGCAACTAATCTGGCCTTATATTTGTCAACACTTCCATCTGCATTAAATTTGGTTTTATACAACCATTTACATCCTATGGGAACTTTGTTTTCAGGCAGTTCAGTTAATTCCCAAGTTCCATTCTTCATTATTGATTCATATTCTCCATTCATTGCATCATTCCAGTCCTTATGAGTTTTGGCTTGTTCATAAGAAGTAGGTTCTACAACATTCATTACTTGTGTCATCAAAGCATAGTCTTTATACCTGGAGGGTATCTGAATTGTTCTTATAGACTTCCTCAGTGGTCCACCGCTATCTTTACTTTCACTTCTTCTTTTCTGAGGTGTAGGAGTGTTTGGAGTATCTCCACTTCTTTCACCTTGTTGTTGTTCCTGTTCCTTTTCATGTTCCTGTTCATCATCTATATCAATTTTCACATGAACATAATTGTCATAAGGAGTATGCCAAACATCATACTTACTTGCTTCTTCATCTGTAGTCTCATGAAAAATCACATCTGTGCTTGCTATGAGCTTATGTGAATTAAGATCAAACAGTTTGTATGCCTTATGATCATCATAATAACCAAGAAAAGTACACTTTACAGATTTTGCATCCATTTTTCTTCTCTCATCTTTAGGAATATGAGTAAATGCCTTTGAACCAAATATTTTTAAATGACCAACCTCAGGTTTATAACCATAAAGAACTTCAAAAGGTGCTTTTGAATCTAGAATCTTAGTTGGACTTCTATTCTTTAAGTTAACAACAGTCTTAATGGCTTCTGCCCCAAAACAATTAGAGATATATTTACCTTTAAACATGCTGCAAGCACATTCCACTAATGTCTTGTTCTTCCTTTCAGCTACACCATTTTTCCATGGTGTAGAAGGCACTGTGAATTGTTGAACGATCCCATTGTTTTTGCAGTAGATTTCAAAAGCTCCTGAGGTATATTATCCACCTTGATAAGATCTGAGTATCTTGA
The DNA here is from genome assembly GCA_010110895.2 of Picea sitchensis. Classification (NCBI taxonomy): domain Eukaryota; kingdom Viridiplantae; phylum Streptophyta; class Pinopsida; order Pinales; family Pinaceae; genus Picea; species Picea sitchensis. The sequence goes on along the minus strand of SNQJ01S0052246.1, from coordinate 92,678 downwards.
TGTATTTACCTGTCTTCTTTACCACCATAGTTTTGAATTCTTTAAAATATTCAAATACATCACTCTTTTTCCTTATAAAATAAATCCAAGTAAATTGTGATTTGTCATCAACAAATATTAGAAAATATCTCGTACCACCAAGTGATAAGGTTTGCATGGGACCACAGACATCAGTATGTATTATTTCAATTATCTCTCTTTGTTTCTTCTCTTTATGCACTGGAAATTCTTCCCTATGCTGCTTACCTAGTGCACAAGCTTCACATTCTATATGTTGATGTTTCAAAACAGGAAGCCCTTCAACTATTAATTTCTTTTGAAGTAGCACTAAGTCATTTTGGTTAAGATGTCCATACATGCGATTCCGTAGCTCTTCAGTTGTCATTGTAGTAGATGTCAATGCATGATGATTGGACTTTGTGACATCAAGCTTATACAGTGTTCCAATTCTTGTCCCTGTGGCTATGATTTTATAATGATTCTGAATATCCTTCACAAGACAATGATACTGCATAAATTCTACTTTCTTATTTTTATCAGTTATTGATGAAACAAAAATCAAATTCTTTTTTATGCCTGGAACATACAACACATCATGAATCTGTCTCTTTTGGCCATTAGGTAAATTCACACATCTTTTTCCATAACCCTGAATCTTGAGAGATCTGTTATCTCCTAAATATATGTGTGTTTCATATTTACTCTCATGATATTCATCAAACCACTCTTTGACACAAGACATATGGGATGAGGTACCTGAATCTATAAACCATGCATTTTCATCATCAGTTTCTGCAGACAATGCAGCTTCTGAAGTAAACAACTTTAAATTCTTAAAACTTTCATTGGTGGATGTTTCAGTTGTCACATAATTTCCATTATGTTTTCTAAACTTCTGTTTGGATTCATCATCTTTCCTTTTATAAAAGTCTTTAGCATGATGACCAGGTTTCCCACAGTAAAAACAACAATCATTTTTCTTATCATGAGAATCAGATTTTGAGTGAGTCATAGCTCTGTTTCTTGGCTGAAACTTGCCTATTATGTTTCTGTCCCATGTCTTACCCTTGTATGGTTGTTTTTCTTTGGCCATCAATGCTAATTCTGGAGTGTGAGAGTCCATCTCAAACACCTTCATTCATTCTTCCTCTTGTAGAAGAATCCCTGTTAACTCAATAAATGTAGGGGGCTTTGCTCTACCTCCTAGACTTGAAATAAAGACATGATAATCTATGATTAATCCTTTTAATGTAATAGTTACCATGTCAGAATTTGAAATAGTATCACCGATTGCACTTAACTGATCACTTAAATCCTTAATATGGGAAACATAGCTGGTGATATTCTCATTTGCAGCCATTTTTATGGACAATAACTTAGTCTTTAGAAACATAATTCTATTGGAGTTTGTAGTTTCATACAAACCTTTCAATATGTCCCATGTCTCCTTGGAAGTTTTACAATCTTTGATGTGCGGGATTATGTTGTCTTTGACAGACAACCACAACAATACTTTTGCCTTATTTTCTCGTTTCTCCTAGTTTGGAAGAGTAGCACCTGTTGGTTTGGCTTCATCTCCTTGTACTATAGTCCAAACATTCAATGCTTCAAGCATAGTTAATATCTTGAATTTCCAGTCAAGATAATTATCCTCGTCAAGCTTAGAAGCTTCATTCAGATAATTTTCGGGAAAGGAATTGGTCATAGCTGCTGAAAGACAGATTCAATGAAAAAAAATACCTGTGTTTGAGAAAATACCTCTTTTCTTTGACGATTTGATAGAAAATAGAAATAACAAATGTTCCCAGCAAAAAAAAATTAGTGCACCTTGGTGAATTTAATTCCACTAGAGCTCACTAGCAGCTCCCTTAATTCAAGTCGACCAATGATCTAATTCTCCCACCAATAACGCAGGCTCCTGCAGCCTCAGGTTCCACTCAACAATGACATCCGGTCAAGATGGGCCTCCTTCACACGATCTTAGGTGGTAGTCAATCAATGATTACAGACATCGAATAACATGGGTTCACTCCTCAACAACCATCTCCTCTGCAACGATGATCACTCCCATCACTCCTTCAATGGAGATCAATGATGGCAGCTTACTTCTCTCACAACTCAACACTCTTTACACGAGGCTCTGATACCAAAATAGAACACTAATTGAACAGTACAATGCAGAACTGAACACTACTCATCTTTTTATTATGAAATAAGGTTACATTATATAAGCTCTGTGAGATGTTAACAAACTCCTAAGAAATAAGATCACAACGGATCTCAACTTACACGTATCCTAACAATCTAATAGAATACTAATTTAAGCAGTCCGACATTATTATTCCAACTTATGTAGAATACACAACTACTAAACTGACACTAGTACATTTGGGTCAAATTTCGACGATGCGTTCGACGCAATTGCCACTTTATATTGTTGGGATAATGACAAACAACGGACCCCCTCAAACGTCGTTTCACATGACGTATCTTTTTCGACGACATAGATTTCATCGTAAGACCGATGTCTTGGAGGTGGCAAGATCGACGTCCTGGATGTGGCAAGAGAGACATCTTAGACTTGGCAAGAGCAACGTCTTTGACGTGGAGAGGGCGATGTCTTGGAGGTGGAAATACCAACGTCCTAGACATGGAAAGAGAGAGGTCTTGGACGTGGCAAGAGCGACGTCTTGGACGTGGTAAGAGAGACGTCTTGGAGGTGGCAAGAGCGACGTCTTGGACGTGGCAAGATAGACATATTGGAGGTGGCAAGAGATATGTCCTAGACATGGCAAGAGTGACGTCCTGGAGGTGGCAAGAGAGACGTTTTGGATGTGGAAAGAGCAGCGTTAAGAGGCATCATCTCTGATGTGGTTTCTATGGGAGCGACACTCCAAGACATCGCAATAGCGACTATGTTGCAGGTATTTAAAAAAAATATATAATATCAATATTGATAGGAACAGGTACATTAACCTTTGCTAAGATACTAGCCATATCAATATTTAAATCTATATCATCGGTCTTAGGCAAGGTTGGTTGAGGAGGACTAACCTCCAATGGTAAAGGGGGTCTTGTCTAATGAGGTTTAGGATCACTAGGATATGTCTCGGGTGTGTTATCACACGAACTCATAATTGTTGAGCTAAAGTAAAAAATCTCAAGTGCAATCATGCGTAATAAGACTGCAAAAATATACTAGAGAGTAAGTCCTTGTTTTTAGAAAGGATCAAAATAATACTGTACTTTCTTGGGTACGTCGAAATAAGTGCCATCCAATACAAGATCCTATATACCAATGAGATAGCTGAGCAATAGAAATTCCAAAGCCTTCACTAAAACCTCTAACAATTTGTTTGACATTTAGCAGACAATTATATCATCAATAATACAACTTGAAGTCATAGCAGGTATTTCTATGTATCCTTTGGCTAGCACAACAACTTCACACATAGCATGCAAGTGTTTTGTATATATACATTGAGCAGAAGACCAAATTCATAGAATGAAAATTGTAGCAATTTGAAACAACCATAACAGATTTGGACTCCAGATATAAAGCTCATAATCTCTTATGCCAAGACATTTGAAAATGTCAAATCATGTAAAATTCAATATCCCAATACTCAGTCAGAACAAGGGGCGAAAAAATACAAATTTAAATACTTCAACTATAGCAGATTTGGCCTACATATATACAACACATATATATTCCAAGTTTAGTTTCAAATAACAACCAATGTTATTGTTATATACACAGCTAATCCATCTAGTTTCAAATAACAACCAATTTTAACTTTCATATACACAGTTAATCCATGTAGTAGATGTATTAAGTGACTGAACATCACAGTCATTTTTCAAACACGGTCCAAGAACATGACAGGCCAAAGAAGAATGTTGTGAATTTGTTCAAATGGCTTCCTGTATTGCACATTATGAAGAAGGTGCACATCCAAACTGCAAACACTCTCATAGATTTCAAATAGAATCTCAGAAAAAGAAACATCCATATATTGAATTACTATATTCAAGATATATGCGATATGTTATCTAAGTTTGCAGATGCATCCATTTAGCCAAAATTATTTACACGCTCACATTCATCAATCCATTCGGAATACCTGCAAACATTTTTAGAAAAACAAATGGCTAAGTCATCCATAGAGCTATTTATTACTCCATTGCATATTAAATTCCTCTCCTCCAATTCAATAAGGATGACCTTTGTTCAATAATTCAAACCTCTATAAATATCAACTAACACTACTAAAAAAAGGCATGTGCCAAAACCCAAACACTAAAATACATGGTTCAGAAAGCTTACATGTTAATAGCTTCACTCAATGTTGTCAATTCCAATTAATCCAAGAGAGGATATTATGTTCAGTAAGGGCTCAAAAGTAGAAAAGTCACTTGTGAAAAAAAATACTACATAAAAATAACCTTAGGAAAACACAAAAAATTGCACTGACCATTTATTGAGGTGTTGAAACTCTTCTGGCATATCCTGCATGAAGCCTCCCCGATAAGATCTTTCCAATCCCTGAATGAATAAAAATGTGAGAGCTGACAAAATGTCAAACTACAAGGCTTCATATAGTCAACATACTAAATGTCAAACTGCAAGGCTTACTTTATGGGAAACCAAATAATATAAGACCCAGAAATATCGAAAGAAAAATAAACAAACTACATCAAAATCACTCTTAGAGATTCAACCTAAGTTGGGAAAAAGAACATGCCACTTTGATATGATAGGGAATAGTTAATCAAATATACTAAAGTTGAAAACTAACGATCCATTACCTATTTTTATGGCTCAACATTAAATGCGATCAAAGTAAGGATACCAAAGGGAAGATATTTAACTAGGCAGGTACACTTTTAAATTAGTGTCATGTGCCATCCAAAGTCCTATTCATGGAAATTTGATCAATATTTAACAGTTATCACCACGCAAATGTATGGTAGTTAGCAAATTTATGGGGAGGCTGACTCATCATTGGCAATCCTTTTTACTGCATAGTAAAAATGCAAAAAAGCCTACACCAATGTAATGGGAATGGACGAAGAAGCAAAAATGAATAAAATCACGTTCTCACAAGAATGAGTATGTATAAAGTTCCCACAAGAATGTGTATGTATAAAGCAGAAAATAGGGAAAAATAGCAAAATAGAACAAAAACGCCATTCTAAGAGAATTAAAAATGTTGAAAGTCCATGGTGAGTTGTTTCAATAGAGATTGTGAGGAAGATTTTGTTTTTTATCTTTAAGAAGATATCTTCAAGAACAACTTTTACAATGATGTGCCTAAAGATTTTCAAGAAAATGTGAGCCGACCTTCTAGTGCAAAGAACTTGAATCATGAATAATTATCATCAGTTCAAGACAGGCAGATATGGGATTGTTTTATGCATGCTGATAGGGTCTTTATATCTATATATATCTAAATAGTTTGTGGAGTTGCAATGTTGGTTTCATAGAGTACACATGAGATATTGTTGCAGGGATTTCTTTGTAGTGTCATTAATCTAACACCCTCCTATCTCTGTAACGCAAGGTCAGTCATTCAACCACTGCTGAAAGAGAGGCACTGGGATGATTTTGTAAAGTTCATGTAGGAGTTGTATCTCACTAATGAGAAGATGCAGATACTTGCATGTTTGGACCCTCATGTTGCATAAATACAATGATTCTTTACCTCATTTTGTGGATGGCCTACTTGATGAGAGTTATCGTGGGTCACAGGAATGACAGATGGTTTAAAATTAATTGGAAAGCAAAAACAACTGACATAGACAATATATTTTCCCTGATCAATATTTCTTTGTATGTGATGTATTTGTGCTATGTTAGTTGTCATGGACTGGAATATAGAACCGGTACCACTACAACACTTTATCTAGATTGATCAGTTGTTACATTATGAATGTAGGCAAGTGATTGGGTCTTGTAGGTGAGGGATTGAAGGGACTGTTGCATCATTTTGAAATTGTCCTAGTTAGAAACACAGGAATTGCCCCCCATAAGAAAGGGGGAGTGTAACATACCCGCTACCTAAATCAAATTTTTCTGGTCTTCTGTCGGACTCGAACCCCTAAATAACCATGGAGACCCAGCGTAAGCTGGCTCTTTCTCTCTCCTACACGGCCTTCTGCACCTTGACCGCAGTCTTCCCTGATCTTAATTTCAGGTTATCGAGGTTTCGTCTTTCTCATTTTCAAGAGTTCTTGTACTCTGCAATCCCTGATCACCGATGAGCTCCTTTTTGGCCTTAGCCCCTCCCTGGCTAGGCTCCTAGTCCACATGACCATGCACACAAGACCGCAGCCTTATAGCCTTCCTTTCATTGGGGTTTCGGGATTTCTAATACCAAAGTGCATATGCACCTTGGATCCGCGATCCTCCGATTCTCGACACGCTCCAACGTTCGCTAGTACCCTGGGATAGTCTTCTGGGGTCCATACGATGTCCCTCTATATGACCGCCACCTTACCTCTCGTCGGAGTTTTGGGGTTTTCAATGCCAAAGTGCATATGTCCACGGGATTCCCGATTCCTCGAATCCTGACTCTCTGGTTTGCTGACAGCTGGCCCCTCACAGTGGCACTATCCTCCTTCTCTAATGTGCTGACAGCTGGCCCCCACTCATCGAGGTTTCAGACTTCGCGATTCCAAAATGTAGAGATTTCGTGTCCACGGAATCCCCGATATGCCGATCCTTGACTTTCTTTGGATCTTTGACACGCGTCCTAAATGGATGGACGGTCCAGGTTAAGCCTCAGACTTTGCCAAACACCAACCCAAAAAGCACTTATCTGTGTGAGTCCCGATGGCCCAAACGTCGATGACTCCCGATGGTTTCCACTTGTCCCAATTGGATGGACGACTCTGATTGTATCGAGGGTTTTCACTATGGATTTCCCCGACCTCTTGCTCACAGATCTCCTGATTTGCCGACTCTCTTCAGATCTCCACCACATGTCTCACCCTGATGGACGGTCCAGATCTGATCTCGCTATTTCGAGACTTATAGCGTCCTTATTCCCTTGACCTCAGGATCTCCGATATCCCAACTCTCTATGGATTTCTGACACCTGTCTCCCCAAACAGATGGCTCAGAATTTACCGAAGTTTTCACTTCAGACTTCCCCGATCTCCTGTCCATGGGAATGTCGATATCCTGAATCCCGATAGGAAACCTTGATCTCCGCCACATGTATCCTCAAATGGGTGGTCCAGATCTTCCCGGCGTTTCGAGACTCGAAGTGTTTCAATTTTGTTGTTCTCGAAAATCCCAATATCCCAATGGCTGGAATCCCGATGGTAACCCTCGGGTAGTTCCTGTCCGACCCGACGGCTGACGGGTAATTGGACCAAGATCTAATGGCCTAGATCCGTTCTTCCTGCGCACATTCCTTCCACTACTTCGTGGATGTGGAAAGATCAACGATCCAAATGTTCTTATGGGCCTTGGGGGACCTACGATCCCGATTTCCTCGCTAATCACGAAGATAGAGGGAAAAGGGGCAAGATGTGTAACGCTCTTACTACTTCCGTCAATCTGACGGTTGTGAATGACCATGGGTCTTCTGACAGGATCTCATCTGTCGATTCGTTACTTATTCCTACGCTGCTACTTCGGAATTTTAAGAGGGTCATTCCTCCTCATGCAGGGTTATTAAGACTTGCGCGTTCAAGTCCTTTTTCTGGGTTCTTGGTGAACCTTTCTACGGAGGAAAGTCTCTGTGATGAGATCTATTCCGGGGCATCCCTGGAGATGGGGAAGGGGAAACATCCTCCCGAGGATGGACTGGAAGTCTGACTTGATTCGACTCATGCATAATTAAATTCATTTATCAACATAAGCCATGCGTGGTTTTTCTGTTATAAGCATATATCTAACATTACTTATCAAAACACTGTACAGACATTCTTATGCTGTAATCATTCACAATTTCACAGTTCTATAAGCATGTATGTCAATATATGAATTTCAAGAAGAAATATGTAAAACACTTATCAGAAATAACACCAAAAGTGGGTGCAACTGCTGAGAGGGGTGCTCGTTTCCACCCAACCGTAGGCTCAGTGACTCCCAATGGATTTACCACTAGCCACCCCCGAGCTGAGACCATGATGCTCTGAGACTGCATCTCTCTGTCTGCGAGTGACCAGGAGCGAAGGTTGCAATCCTTCCTCTCTGCTATCACTCACTCTACGTAATTTCAGAGTTCCCCTCGCGTCTGCCCTTTCAATCGCTTCTGCCATACGCCTTATCCTCTCGCGAGGTTGCGTGTGGCGCGATTACCCTCGCGCTGATCAGGCCTGACGGCTCTACGGATAGGCGGTTCACCTTCCCATCCCTCATTAAGCCATCAACCTACCATCCTACAAGGCATTAAATTTAGGGCCAGCGAGCTGCTTTTGGTTCTCCGGGCCAGTGGAGTCCAAATACGGTATTTAATTCTCGGTGGAAGTTAGCACCACCTTTCCAGGTGCCTTCCACCGCCATCGTGGTCTCTTTTCTGCACATCCCCTCTCAGCAGTCCTGCAATATATATTCATAATGTTATTACATTCACCGACCTTCTTCATAAGGTCCATTCACGTCATACATTCACATTTTCATCATGCTTTAGCATGGTAATTCCTGTATTAGGATTAATTACAAATTTGGGGGAAACAGGGTGTTACAGGGAGGTAGGAGGAACATTATGTTGTTAGGAATGGTGGGAGAAGTCTTCAACATTCTTTCCCTCTTTTCACACCATTTCTTCTATTATGCTTCTCCTGGTCCTAGTATTACTTGAGTATCGTCTGCCCTTGTTCAGTAATTGTTCCAGATCCATGGCCTCAAAGAAGCGTAGAAATCATACAAACTACTTTTCCACAGATGCAGATAGTGTAAACAATGAAGGTATCATGCACAATACAACGAAGAGCCAATCTGTTACCGGTACAGGTTTGGTTTCCTCTGCTACGGGGTCCGGTACATTTCAGTGTTATGTAGAATGCGATGATGGCATTGATCTGTATGTTGATTTGACTTCTAATCCATCAGACTGGATGAGAACTTGTAGTAATGGATTGGGTCTACCCCAGAACCTACATAAGCACAAGTATAGAAGGATTTCGCCTGTGGAGATGGGTGTCAGCTTCCCTCCTGCAACTCCACAGGGAGATTTTCTAAAGAATGGGTTTGATGAACTTTATGGGTCCACGAAGGGACATGAATCCCTCTATAATAATTCCTCAAAAAGCTGTCTTCCAGTGCTTTCACAACCATCAAGAGCAATGGAAGAGCATTCCTTACAGTCTGCAGCTTGGGAAAATGGTGCCATGCGCAAGAAGAAATGTATGTGGAAGGAAGGAATAGATCAATCTTCATTGACATGCATGCCTGCCAGAGAAAGCGAGTGAAGAAATGTTGAAATGGGCAATCAGGCCGCTCCGGGTATTTGCCAGAGAGGACCAGGGAATGAATTGGTAAGGGTCAATGCCTTTTTCTCAATGATACTCTGCAGTATGTTGTTTTTGTTTGTCCTGGTAGATTTTTTTAGTATTTTATCCCTACTATTAACACTGGTATTATATGCCATCCAAAAAAATGAAATTGTAGGTAATTAACGAAGGGCACTCAGACCAAGCCTGTTTCAACAAAATTTATATGCCAAATGGGTCTGTGCACAAGGGGAAAATCTACCACTTTTGGGTATTCTGTAGCCCTAAAAAATACCCTCACAGTAGTGGTTTTTTTGTTCCCTTTTATAACAACCAGTACAAACCTGTAGTGAATAATCGCCAGAATTTCATGACCAAGAGAACGTGAATGTCCTCATTCTTGGGATAGGTGTGCAATCACTTTTTAAGCATATAATATAGGCTGCTTGTGAATGCCTGAACTGATTTTTTGACTAGATTGTTATTACTCGCAAGGTTGTGTTTGGAGGGAGGGTTTTGGGTTCTCAGACTATGCAGTGTTGTAAGCTATGACACCTGGAAGGGTAGAGCCCGACCTTTCTTTAGTGGCCACAAAGGAAGAATTATGGGCTTTTACTGCTCACCCTTTCTCTTTTGATTAGCTTTATTGGATACTTTTGGAAGAAGAGGATCTTGAGAGTACTTTGGGTCACCACTGACTGCGATTGCAATGAATGCAATCATAAGTGGATGCAACACTTGGACTATATAAGTTGGAGGAGGGGGGAGGAGAAAATAGTGTCAGTGTCAGAGATGGCGATTCTGATGATTTTGATCATGAGATCCAGGAGCTATGGAATTCTTCTACCCTATTTTTGTATTGGCCATTGACATTCCCATTTGTCATCTTATCTATGCAATATGCTTTGATGACATAGAATTAGAAAACTACAAGTCACTGTTCTATATGTATGATCTATGTTGTATTCTTGTGTGTTTGTGGTTTGTAGTTTTATTTTTTAAATGTTCAAAAAGCTTACATCTTTATGTTTATATTTTATTTATTTTATACATTTTATATATTTTAAAAACATATATATATATGTGTGTGTGTGTGCGTCTCTTCGCATTCTAGTGTCTTGTGATTTAGATATAGAGGGATTTCATATGCATTACAACAAAACATGAATAGACACACATAAAAGCTATCCAGCTTGAATTACAAAAGTTGGTCTTTTCTAGGTAGATAAACCAAGGATTGATGAGCTTGAACTGGCATGGCAGTGGCTTTTGTTTGCTTTATTCCCACATGCTAGATCTACGATGAAGCTCCTAAGGTCTTGGCAGAATATATCCAGCTTGATTTTAACTTCCTTGACTCTCTTGAACATAGATGTATTCATGGCAGTCATCTCCATTTGCATGTTTTGCAGTTTGACTACAACCTACCAGTATTTTGCATTTCAACTGACAGTTACTCCATTACTGCTTATGCCCCATTATATATCCTTGATCTCCTTCTGCTAAGCTAAACCATGAGATTATGAAAGCTTCTTAAATTGTCCACTCCACCTCTTCCAGTTGAGCTATATTTCCCATCCCATTCATTTTCATTCACACTTCCTTGTGTATCTTCCTTTCCAAAACAAAGACATTTCTCCTTGTTCAATGGGAATTTGGGGTTTTCATTTTCATGTTTTGTCTGAGTACTACTGTCTACATAAAGAAAAGACATGACAGATACATAAAACAAAATTTGGCCTTGTAAATTTTAGTGGGTTGGAAGTGGAACACTATTCTCCTTGGCCATTTTCCTCCAACTGCTATAACTTCTCATCAGTGCATCGAGTCCTCTAATTCATCTTTCCAGTTTTCTCCAATCTGAGATTTTCTTCCCAACTCCTTTGTAATAGGCTTGAGTTGAAAGTTAAAATAATGAAAAGGATCTGATTGTCACAAACTAAACAACCTTTCCCTTGGCCACATTGTCACTCCTTTGCAAGTTTCTAATTACTTATATAATCATGACAGAAGTTTTCTTAATCATGGCATAAATAATCCATTTCATCAAGGCCACGGTCAAGTACCTCCAATCTCCTTGACCATTTCTTCTTATTTGGTTCCATATATATTTTCATTTGGTATCTTTGTTTGGGATGTAAGAGGATTCCCAATTCAACCATATAGTTGGCCCATTTATTCTTTTACCTTGGGTTATGGTTGAAACCAGTTTTATAAAATTTAATTTGAAGGATTCCTATTTCCTCAACAAAGTTGTTTACTTTCTAATTGTGCATCTATCTTGCTCATTTCCCTATATTAATGATCAATAATGGGTCCCCTTTTATAATTAGACTTATCATAAGAAGCTCAATTTCATTCCAAGAATCATAGTCGACAATTTCCCTCCTCATTGGAGACTTTTCCTAGTCCTAAATTAAAAGTTGAGATAGCATTTGTGCTCTTCAATGAGGCTTGGCGAAGACTGTTATTTTCCATTTGGTACCATCTCCCACTTTCGAGTTGGGTCTTTACTATTTAGTGGAATGGGCACAATGGGTTGCTATTTAATTTGGATTTGAAAAGTCCATC
>SNQJ01S0052246.1:69262-80610 GCA_010110895.2 Picea sitchensis | reverse complement strand
AGGGGCGAAAAAAGACAAATTTAAATACTTCAACAACTATAGCAGATTTGGCCTACATATATACAACACATATATATTCCAAGTTTAGTTTCAAATAACAACCAATGTTACTGTTATATACACAACTAATCCATCTAGTTTCAAACAACAACTAATGTTAACTGTCATATACACAGTTAATCCATGTAGTAGATATATTAAGTGACCGAACATCAGTCATTTTTTAAACATGATCCAAGAACATGGCAGGCCAAAGCAGAATATTGTGAATTTGTTCAAATGGCTTCCTGTATTTTACATTATGAGGAAGGTGCACATCCAAACTGCAAATGCTTTCACAGATTTCAGATAGAATCTCAGGAAAAGAAACATCCATATATCGAATTACTATATTCAAGATATATGCGATATGTTATCTAAGTCTGCAGATGCGTCCATTTAGCCAGAATTATTTACACGCTCACATTCATCAATCCATTCGGAATACCTGCAAACATTTTCAGAAATACAAATGGCTAAGTCATCCATAGAGCTATTTATTACTCCATTGCATATTAAATATCTCTCCTCCAATTCAATAAGGACGACCTTTGTTCAATAATTCAAACCTGTATAAATATCAACTATTCAGTTGATCTAACTACACTACTAAAAAAAGGCATGTGCCAAAACCCAAACACTAAAATATATGGTTCAGAAAGCTTACGCATCAATGGGCTCGCTCAATACTGTCAATTCCAATTAATCCAAGATAAGATATTATGTTTAGTAAGGGCTCAAAAGTAGAAAAGTCACTTGTGAAAAATAATACTACATAAAAATAACCTTAGGAAACCACAAAAAACTTCACTGACCATTTATTGAGGTACTGAAACTCTCATGGCATATCCTGCATGAAGCCTCCCCGATAAGATCTTTCCGATCCCTAAATGAATAAAAATGTTAGAGATGGAAAAATGTCAAGCTGTAAGGCTTCATATAGTCAACAGACTAAATGTCAACCTGCAAGGCTTACTTTTTGTGGGAGAAACTTGTTGTCCTAAATGGGATACAAAAACCATTGAGGAAACAAGATCTAATGTCGATGATGTCTTGAACACTCTAAAATACTCATGGTCATAAGAAAAAATAATACTTTTTACTGTGTTGATACCCGTGATGATTTATGATCCTTATAACTATGAATAAGCTCATGGAAAGCATGGGAGAATGTTATAACATAAGAATATATTTCCTTTGAAAAATGAGATATGGGAGTTGGTATCTCTTCCATTAGGGAAGTATATTGTTGCATATAAATGGGTCTATAAAATGAAATTCTATGTATTTTATTTTTCAATATGGCCTTTAACAACTGTCCAATTAGTTTATCAGATGATTCTTTCTCCATTGCTTGACTGCCAACTTTTGAGGATATATTTTTGACAAAAAAGGTCTCTCTTTCCAAACTTTCAATGTATTCATACTGCTTCTATTGGATTTGGTCAATTTATGGGGATGGTTTCCTGAGGTATCTGGTTCTTGCTTTTCTTACAATTTTTGTAAATTCTGGTGCTCTTTTCCTCTTTCGTTCTATATTTTATTTCATTTCTTTTGACTTTAATATGGTCATATTTGTTGGTACTGTGGATTCAACCACTCCTTCATTCACTTTTTCCTTGCCTTTATGTCTACTCTTCTTGTTTCTTTTTGTTGTTTCAGGTGAAATTTGTGGTAATTCTGCAGCTGCTTGAGAAATGTTTCTTGATGAATATTCAATAATGTCCCTTGAATTATCATTTGTTTTTCAAAGCCATTTTTTTCCAAGAATTCAACCCATGTTATCCTTTATTTTTCCAACTCATCTTTGACAATCAATTTTATTAGTCCATGGTCATAGAGGGACATTTCAATATTCTTGCTTTGCTTCTGAATTACCTTTGCTATTTTGGTGAGACTATGCAGTAGATAATGAGGAAAATTCAGAGTCTTTTCTCCCTTTAAGTGCATCAACAATCTAATGTGGTACAGAAAAATAATACTATATCTCCCTTCACATGTGATGAATTTTTGGAGGAAAGCTAAATCTTTCCAAGGATCCATCAACCAATTTCTGGCACCCCTACTTTCCAATCCAACTGGCACCTATTTCTTTTCATGTACGGAGTCCAAAATTTGTCACCCATTTGTTTGTTTTTAAACCATTTTTCACATGTTCGAGGAAGCCCTATTATTTTAGACACTAAGTGTTCAGAGATATGGAGGGTAAGATTTCCAATTTGGGCGCATTCCCCATCAAAGCTCAAGGAAAATGCTTAAGTGACTTCTTCATTACGACCTTAAAAATTTTCAAAGAACTCAAACCACTCTGTCTTTCTTAAAATTTCACCATAGCCTGCATTAATTCCAGTTAAAGCTACTACCCCCTTGGGTTCGAATCTTACAACCATCTAAGAAAAATTCAATTTTTAAAGCTTGCTGGTGTTTAAAAATCTTTAACAAAGGTTTAGTTGAGTAATTTATGTTTTGAAATGTTTAATTCTCATTTGCAAATAAAATCCTCTTCTTCAGAAAGTGCCCAATTTCTTTCCTTTAGAAATTCACAACTCTTCCACTTCATAAATTCACAAGAATCTACTTAAAAAATGCACAAACCTTTTACAACTTTTCTTCTTCAAAAACTCATAAATTAGTTTTCAAAAAATGACTTCACAAAAATGCACACCTTTGTTTTCAAAATAGTGATTTCAAAGATACCCAAGTACCAATTCGTTTTTGGACATCTGAAGGAAAATGGCTGAGTTGGAGCTTACCTCTGTTCCTTGATAATTGAATTATTTTTCCCCTCTGCCTAGATGCCCAATTGTGCTTAAAATCGTGCCTACTGTTCTGGTTTGAATGGTGGCTCGAATTGTTCATGTTCTCCTCTTTTCAAACCCTCAATTCCTCTTTGTTATGACCAATACTTTGTTGCAAAATGAACTAGCATATTCTTTTTACATGAATTAGGAAAATCTTGTAAGGAAATATATGAGAGGTTATATTTAAAAAAAATAAAATGTCTTTTGGATTGTAGGAATGAGATATGTTATGAGTAGGAGTGAAATGAAGTAAGGTATGGGTAGTGGATAGTAGGAGTAATGAAAAAGTAATGAATGGTAGGAAATAAAACTAAAATGATTTTTTTAGAAAAGAGGAATTTAAATTAATTTAATTTTTTAAATAACAATACAAAATATACCAAATCTTTGAACTTTCCTTCTGAATTTTGGATATTGAAGACTCCATATATTGATATGCTTGTGATGTTGATGGCTTTGAATTCCTGATGTGGATTGAGGATCTCAAGTGCTGTTAAATTCTTGAAATGCTTCTTGCTGGAATGGTTGTTGGAAACTTTTAATTGCTGGAAAAACTCTTTGTAATTGTCGAGATTGCTTCTTCAAAGATGCTGATAGAAATTTTGCTGAGAACCTCGGTGATGTAGAAATATTGATGTTGATTCTAATGTTGATGTAGAAAATGTTGATGTTGTTGTTGATTGTAGAGGATATTGGCATCAACTGCAAATACTATTTCAACCCATCAAGATGTCCTCACCAATAGATATTATTTAGAAAGAAAATGCCAAAGACAATAGTCCTGCTTCCACCAAAGTGCATCTTCAGATCTCTAGAAGTGAAATAGAAAGGCTCTCTCTCCCATCATAAACAAGATTCCAATCTCTCTAGCTCACAACTCCTGGTACAGTGCTTCTAAAAATCCCTAAAATGTTCATGCATTTTGGGACATGCTCTATATGAGTTCCCTCAAAATTGAGTACCACAGTAGAGTAAAAGTCAATAAAATTTGTTGAGACCATTGAATCATTTCTTGTAATTCCTCCAAAGGAAGTTGAGTTCATTGATCATGTCATGATTGTAAATTTTTGAAAGTGATTCAAACGAAAGATTTGTCTAGAGTTGAGTGATTGTGTGTGAAAGGAGAACACTGGTTTTTTGTTTCCTTTGTATAGGTATTGCAGAAAGATAGGTATTGTATAGGTATGTTAAAGGAATCAGCTGCAAATACTATTTTCAACCCATCAAGATTTCCTCACCAATAGATATTCTTCAAATAGAAAATGCCAAAGACAACAGTCTTGTTTCCACCAAAGTGCATCTTCAGATCTCTAGAAGTAAAATAGAAAGGCTCTCTCTCCCATCGTAAACAAGATACCAATCTCTCTAGCTCACAACTCCTGGTACAGTGCTTCTGAAAATCCCTAAAATGTTCATGCATTTTGGGACATGCTCTATATGAGCTCCCTCAAAATTAAGTACCAGAGTAGAGTAAAAGTCAATAAAATTTGTCGAGACCATTGAATCATTGCTTCTAATTCCTCCAAAGGAAGTTGAGTGCATTGATCATGTCATGATTGTAAATTTCTGAAAGTGAGTCAAACCAAAGATTTGCTTAGAGTTGAGTGATTGTGTGTGAAAGGAGAACATTGGTTGTTTGTTTCCTTTGTATAGGTATTGCATAAAGATATCTACTAAGAGAACAATGAGAAGAAATGATAAATACCTGAGCACTATTCGGAACAACAAGACTAGTGAAACCCTATAATTCTCTGTTTGAATCCCAAAAGGAGATTGAGAAAGCTAGGTGGACAAAAAGACTAGGTGTCGATGAATGGTGGACAACAATTTATAAAAGGTGGAGTGTGCAGAATAGGGGGTGAAATTTAGTTAGTTGTTTTGATACCTTACATAATTTGCTACCACAACAGTCGTTAGTATGGATATGTTCTATTGCTATCTCTTTTCGAAATGATTAGGCAAACATATAAATTGGTTTTGTGTCCAAAATGAACTGTGATAGATGGTTTATCTGCACCCTTCATGTCAGCTATAAAGAGGAGAAAATGAGAGAGTAAAATAGTACACCGTTGTACAAAAGAAATACCATTGAAACAAAAAAGCAACGCACGTCATAAGATTTCATGTGTGTGTGTCCTCACATCCTAGTGACTCGTGACTTAGATATAGAGGGATTTCATATGCATTACAACACAATATGAACAGACACACACAAAATCTATCCAGCTTGAATTACAAAAGTTGGTCTTTTCTAGGTAGATAAACCAAGGATTGATGAGCTTGAACTAGCACGATAGTGGCTTTTGTTTGATTTATTCCCACATGATAGATCTAATATGAATCTCCTAAGTTCTTGGTAGAATATATCCAGCTTGATTTTAACTTCCTTGACTCTCTTGAACATAGATATATTCATGGCATTCATCTCCATTTGCATGTTTAGCAGTTTGCCTACAACCTGCATTTCAACTGACAGTTACTCCATTGCTGCTTATGCCCCATTATATCTCCTTGATCTCCTTCTGCTAAGATAAACCACGAGATTATGAAACTTTCTTAAATTTTCCACTCCACCTCTGCCAGTTGAGCTATATTTCCCATCCCATTCATTTTCATGCACACTTTCTTGTGTATCTTCCTTTCCAAAACAAAGACATTTCTCCTTGTTCAATGGGAATTTGTGGTTTTCATTTTCATGTTTTGTCTGAGTACTATTGTCTACACAAAGAAAAGACATGGCAGATACATAAAACAAAATTTGTCCTTGTAAATTTTTGTGGGTTGTAAGTGGAACACTATTCTCCTTGGCCATTTTCCTCCAACTACTATAACTTCTCATCAGTGCATCCAGTCCTCTAATTCATCTTTCCAGTTTTCTCTAATCTGAGATTTGCTTCCCAACTCCTTTGTAACAGGCTTGAGTTGAAAGTTAAAAGAATGAAAAGGATTTGATTGTCACAAACTAAACAACCTTTCCCTTGGCCACATTGTCACTCCTTTGCAAGTTTTTACTTACTTATATAATCATGACAGAAGTTTTCTTAATCATGGCATAAATAATCCATTTCCTCAAGGCCACTTCCAGGCACCTCCAATATCCTTGACCATTTCTTCTTATTTGGTTCCATATATATGTTCATTTGGTATCTTTGTTTTGGATGTAAGAGGATTCCCAATTCATCCATAAAGTTGGCCCATTTATTCTTTTACCTTGGGTTATGGTTGAAACCAGTTTTATAAAATTTAATTTGAAGGATTTCTATTTCCTCGTCTACTTTCTAATTGTGCATCTATCTTGCTCATTTTCCTATATTAATGATCAATAATGGGTCCCCTTTTATAATTAGAATTATCATAAGAAGCTCAATTTCATTCCAAGAATCATAGTTGACAATTTCCCTCATCACTGGAGACTTTTCCTAGTCCTAAATTAAAAGTTGATATAGCATTTGTGCTCTTCAATGAGGCTTGGCGAAGACTATTATTTGCCATTTGGTACCATCTCCCACTTTCGAGTTGGGTCTTTACTATTTAGTGGAATGGGCAAAATGGGTTGCTATTTAATTTGGATTTGAAAAGTCCATCTTTAATAATGTTTGATCATCTTGGTAGCATAATAAGATTTAGTATAAATACTTAAAATTTCAAAGTCCCAACCTATTTCAATATGTTGAAATAGATCTTAATTGCATGAAACCAGGGCTGATACCTCTTGTTTCTGGGGGTGGGGGTTCACTGGGGAGGGAGATGATGGGGTTCAAAGGATAAATATTACTTTGGAAAATTAACATTCTACAAAAATGTTCCATAGGAAAACAACAAGAACACAACATAGAAACAAATTGTTCATGTGACTTCGTCAAGAGCTTCCAACACTCATAGCCTCCATACATGAAATGATTATCAAATAAGAAAGAATAATGCTTGGGGATTTGAAGGACACAAACTCAATGCCAAAATTATTTGGCAGCTGTCAAAAGGATCACAGAATCAAGATAGGATTGTGAGAAAGTAGAATCTTGATCTTGATCAAGAGTTTTCTTTTAAGCTTCTTGATATGTGTACTATGAGTCTCAATTTTTCTGGCAGAGACATCTAATTTAAAGAAGAAGCATTAAAAAATTGAAGGTAGGAAAATACTTAAGTTCTAATCCTCTTTGTAAATGTCCCAGTTCTCCTGTACTTAGGTTGGAGGAACAAACTAAGGGTGGTTCTACCCACAAAACAACGATAACAATATGTAATTAAGATATTATAAATGTTGTGATAAACACTTGGACCAATGACGTGATTGGGTTTTGAAATTAACCTCATGGTAAACATTTGAGAAAACCTCAACGATGGATTTGTTGGATGGTAAAGTAGGGGTGCTTCGTACCCCCCACTTATGTTCATGTCTCATTAGAGACACATTTTTCCCTTCAGAGGCCATCTTGTCAGTGAAATTGATTGGTCTAAGTGAAAATATTAGGTGGCTTTGGTTGAACAGATATCCCCTACCGGTGCAAATGGTTGGGGTCAGGTGCAAATCCTAGGTGACTTTGGTAGAATAGGTACCCCCCACCTGTGACTTCTTAGTGAGAGGGATATTTCTAGAGTGTTGTAAGATGACTACATTGCATTCTAATATTCCCACATTGTGGAAGGGAACACTCACAGCATAGTGATAATAGTAAGCATCTTGTGAAAAGAAAAAACGAAAACATTTTGGATATGCATTCTAGCTTGCATTGGTGCCATGGCTGTCACAACTAACCTCACCTATAATTATAAAATGAGACTTGGAATTATAAATATATAGTGACTGAGGCTGCGACATTGCCTTGTGACCAGTGTTGCAAATATTGGTGATATATTGCCAACATCACGATATAACGACAAAATATCGAAAGAATTGGAAATATCGGTTGAGTTAGCAGAGTTTGGGATTTTTCTTCTCAGTTTGAAGAGGGAAAGAAGGGGATTGAGAAAAAAATGGGTTATCCACTGTTATATTTACCCATAAAAGGGCTAGAGGGAGGGGGTTGCTTTAGATGTTTAAAAAATTGAAAAAAATTGAATATTTTATATTTTTTTAAGTTTGTTGATATTTTCCAATATTATCCTTGATGTTGTTGATAAGTTTATTTCTAGATCCTTGGTGATATATTCGTTGACATGATGTTTGCAACATTTCTTGTGATTGCTAGTAAAGGCCCTTTACATTGGATATTAATGGAATCTAGGAGAAATTTAGACTGAATGGACTGACATGTGGGTAAAAAATATTCAACCTTGCTTCACAGACTCTAATGATCCTTGAACAATTTTGGTGCTTATTTAATGTTACAACTTACAAGCTTCCCTGCTATGTAAATTGACCAAAACTTACACTAATTTAGGACATATCTTACTGATGTGAAAACATTCTTTTGAAATGTAGTTCTAGGAGTATTGCTACAACACCTCTTTCTTCCTTGCTCTCACAGTGAACCATTTTGGTGCTTATTCAACGTTACAACTTACAAGCTCCCCTGCTATTGAAATTGACCAAAACTTAGGTGACTTTGGTGGAATAAATACCCCCCACCTGTGACTTCTTAGCTAGAGGGATCTTTCTAGAGTGTTGCAAGTTGACTACATTACATTGTAATATTCCCAGATTGTGGAAGAGAATACTTGCCACATAGTGATAATAGGAAGCATCTCATAAAAAGGAAAAAATCGAACATTTTTGACATAATTCTATCTTGCATTGTTGTTATGGCTGTCACAACTAATGTCACCTGCAAACGTAAAACTAGACTTGGAACTATAAGGATAAAGTGGCCTAGGTTGCGACATTGCCTTGTGACAAGTGGTAAAGGCCCTTTCCATTGGATTTTAGTGGCATTTAGGAAAAATTTAGAGTGAATGGACCGACATTTGGCTAAAACTTATTCAACCTTGCTTCACAAACTCCAATAATCCTTGACCGATTTTGGTGCTCATTTAATGTTACAACTTACAAGATACCCTGCTATTGATATTGACCAAAACTTATGCTAGTTTAGGACATATCTTATCGATGTGAAAACATTCTTTTTGAAATGCAGTGCTAGAGCCTAGGGGTATTTCTACAACACCTCTTTCTTCCTTGCTCTCACAGTGAAAGTAGGATTCTAACTCACGTTACTTGGAGCATTGCACTCATATTAAAAGCGACTTCAACTTCTTAGAAGCATAGGATATGCAAAGAGTTATTTTCTGCTGAGGCATTTGACTGTTATTCTATAGGGTTGTGGTAATCATTATACAAGAATGACTTGCTTATACTTTATGCCTTTCTCCCCATTATGGTGGGCAAAGACATTGAGTGGGTTATTATCAATGTTTCAAAAGTGGTGTATGGCAATAACTTGACAAGGGTTCAAAAAATAAAAGTTGGAAGAAATGCAAAATATAGGTAAAAGGTCACAAAAATCTGTAAAAAAACAAAGAATTGTTTTCTCGAATTGTTGATTCTAGTAAAATTGGTTATATTGGGTTGTGATTTTTGTTGTTTAGGGTAAAAATCCTTTGACAATTTGGAATTTCATGTAATTGCCATAACTTTCTCTCCTTCAGAGAAAAATAGATTTCCCCTTTCGGTAAGAGTGGAGGATGAGATCTCAACCATCAAACTATGGCTTCTTTTGTTTATGTGATGTGTCTGATGAAAATTGTTTGGAGCAAGCATGTTGGTTGGACAACTTCCTTAACTTTGAGAGTATTTGGAATTCCACTTGTTATAGTCTTGTCTAGTCATTGAGAAGCTGAAGGCAAAAGCCTTACTGTAGTACATTTTCTTGCTACAGTCCTCAATCTAGGACCTTCTCAGTCTTAGGGAAAAGTATCAATAGCTACATTTGTGTTTATTCTCATGTTTTTGCATTAAACAATATCTTTCTGATCTTGTGCTTGGTGACCTGGTATCTAAATCATAGGCCTCAAATTTTGGCATTAAACAACAAATTTACGATCTCATGCTTAGTGTCCTAGTGTCTAATGCATGTATACAAATGTTGAGATAGATTATTTTTTGTTTTCAGACTCTCCCTAACTTGGCTTTCAGTTTCATCTTCAAGTCACTGTCAAGGCTTGACTTGCACAAAGGATCATTTTGTTGGTTTGTTAACAGATCTTGATAAGCAATTTGGAATAGGAATTCCAAAGAATTTATAAATCCATTGGTAGGCTTGTAAATTCAAATCATATAAAGGCATTGAGGGTAGGTTGGGGAATTCAACTCATATAAAGGCATTGAGGGTAAATACATTTTGTAATGGAAAAATCATGTGACCAACTATGGAAAAACAAGTTATTTTACAGATTGAGTGGATTTTCTTCTCACATAGTTAAGTCTGTTCTTGCACCTGAAATCTAAGGATAGACGTGAGAAGAGTCTCCAATAAATTATAAAACTCAACTAAAGTTAAAGAAAAATAACTTTCAAAAACATATGCAAGAATCTTAATTACAACATTTGGACTAAACGAACTACCTTGTCATGCATTTTTAAA
This sequence comes from Picea sitchensis, assembly GCA_010110895.2. Classification (NCBI taxonomy): domain Eukaryota; kingdom Viridiplantae; phylum Streptophyta; class Pinopsida; order Pinales; family Pinaceae; genus Picea; species Picea sitchensis. Next base: position 70,250 of record SNQJ01S0052246.1, on the reverse strand, counting down.
TGAGTTTCCTTGTGTTATTTGATGCCATTGTTTTACCTCTAGCTTTTTCTGAATAAAATGCCTTGTTTAACTATTAATATGAACAACAAATGTACATTGGTTATTTTACACAAAAAAATGGGCTACAAACAAAGTGACCACTATCACTAGCTAGTGGTGTAATCCTTCTCCCTTGATAGTAAAGGACTCCAATTTGTAGACCAGAAGAAGAAGAGGTTCATTAAATAAGAGCCTATATAACCTCTCCCATATTAAATTATATCTCCCTTGTCTATTGTACTAGCTGAATCCCCCCTCCATTGTGTTAATTTTCTTAAACTTAGCACCCGACACTTAGATAAAATAAAATCGCTTTATTAAATAAATTCATAGCTAGGTTACTTACGAATTAAATCAGCGAATGTATAAAACTGAAACCAATCACATTGCACAAGATATTTGGGCAAACACCCCTGGAAAAACCCCAAAGGGAAAATAAAATCTGAGTCGATTTTATTAAATAAAATCTTGCGCTCCTGTCTTGGGATAATGGCCCATATGAGGAAAATACAATTAGCAAATAGCCTAGCCTACCTGGATTCTATCTCCCTTGTTTCCCCTTGCTCCCTCCTTTGATGCTACCAACTCACACTTGGATGAATTGTCCTCTTCACCTAATCAATGAAATCTGCTCACTCTGTGTATGACACAAGAATATAAGCAAAGAGTCCTCCTTTGCTACAATGTACTCTTTGTGTGTCTTGACTCTCATCCTCTCACTTAGGTTTCCTTTTATTATGTTGACTTAACGCTAAATCCAAAACCCTAGATCTCCTAAAGTGATTAAGGGCTGTGATTATTTCTCCTCTTCACTTTAGATCTAACGGCTAGTATTTAATCAACTCACTTAAGTTAATAATGCCAAGGACTTAGGCATTTAACTTAATTAAACTCACATTAATTAAAAAGGTCATTCACTTTACGAACGACTTATACATGATAGACATCG
>SNQJ01S0052246.1:36866-59106 GCA_010110895.2 Picea sitchensis | reverse complement strand
TCCCATTGCTCTGAGGTTTTAAAAGAAACTGATCATTGTTTTTAATCCATTCGTTTTCCTACTGGGCGAGATCCCATGCTTTGAGTTAAAAAGTCTTTCTCAACATTCTTCCCAGATTTTACTCCGCATTTCTATTATTTTTCCAGGCAAATCTTCCTGGATTTTTCACTGTGTTTTCCATTTAAGAATCACTCAGAAGTTATGTCAGAGAACCCACATGAGTTCTCCCTTATGATTTTGTTTTTCCTACCACTTATTTCCCTTGCTCTAAGTTTTTACAACAATTTTGCCATACATTCACTCAACACAAGTCGAGCTCACTCAACCACCAATGCACTTTAATTTTACCTGCCATTTTACACACAGAAAAACTTTGCTCGACCATGCATTCGCTCAGAACAAGTTGAGCTCATTCAACCACCTCTGCCTTTTTCTTACCTGGCATTTTTTCTCAACAAAACCTCCGCCTTATCTTGCGATTTTCTCTGAACATCTGCGTTTCCACTAGCCCAGACAGTCTACACTTGGGGCACGTCCTGGAAGGGTTTACCCATGGTTTCCTAGCTCTTTTCCTGAGAGAAGGATTGCCAGGCGTGGGTGCGCTTACCCAACGCCTCAACGCCCAAACTCTGCGATTTTCATGAATTTTTCTCCCTGCTTGCGTTTTCCAGAACATCACTTTTCTTAACATTATAAACACCCTCCCTCGCTCTTTTACTGTGGCAAAATCCTTCCGTCAAAAGATACATTTTCCCACTAAGAATTGGTTTCCACACTTCTCAGCGAGCTAGCAAATTATTTCCTTATCTAACTGACTGACCGTTCGCCTGGAGAAGCCTTCCACCATGAGCGTGATTGACTTCTGGCGGGTTCTTTGTATAGATTGTAGTGATGGGGTTGATGTTGATGATCTCTATTCGTTGGTAGTCAGAATATTGTTTACCAGTAAATCTATCCTTCCCTCGCCAAGGTCTTGTCGGGATTAATATTTTGTTCAATAAAATTCTATCGTCACTTCTCACCTGCAGAGCCCTTTAAAACTGATTTCCAACCAAATAGTTTTTTCCCAGCTACTTGTTATCTTAGCTAGCTCTTGTACTCCAAGTCCTCCTTCAAAAAAGGGTTTTAAAATCCACCCCACTTCTCCTATTTACAACTCATCAACTCTAACCAAGGAATGATTTACTCGACATCTTTAAAACCCCTTTTAACTAATCTGTCCATGGACTTAAAGTTGTAACTACCTTGGGGTGGGTGCTAGAAGGGATTACTCTTATATTACTTTCCTCGATGTAAAACCCTACTTTTATACATAGATTTATTTTAGTCTAAAAGTTGACTTAGGTGGGAGTGGGTATATTCACTTAAGACCTAGATGCTTTAAGGGATTCCTCTAGTAGATAAAAGAAGGCTATTGTTCAACATGAATGATTTTAGGGGCTAAATTTCGCTCATGGGCTAATTTTCCATGGTTTTTCCAAAAACAAGATTTGCTATTTTAAAAATTATTCGCCCAAATTTTATAGGATAAAATTATTTTACCTTAAAAATAGCCAAATTTTTATTAAAACTATATAAAATCCTTAGAAATTTGAATATTTTTACAAAAATATCACCAAACATTTATAGTTGGCATATGAAGGATTAGTAATATTCGCCAAGGTTTCTACATTTAAAAATAAATTTCCATCCTTAAAATCATCCCTGTTGTTCAATAATTATGGCTAGCATTGATTCTAATTGGACTCTTATTTCAATGTTGTGACTTAAATATTCCTTAGCAATTTTACCATTGAGGGTTAGAGAAGACCTTATCTATTAACTGGATTTTCCCTTGAGATCTGGCGATGTTATAATTCCTTACGACTAGTTCTCTTAGTCCTTCGCATGTGATTTGTGGAAGGAAGTGTTGAGTAGAGTTAGTTGTTGCTTGCACTTCTTGAAAACGACAACCCTTGTGATTCTTCTGACGACATCACGCCATTACTTATGGATTATCATTGTTGGAAATTAGTTACTCTTACGCCATTACTTATATGGAAATTACCTCAGTTATTATGGATTAAGTCATTATAATTATCTTGCATTTTTAAAATAAGTTTGATTAATTTGCACTATGAATTATGCAAGGTATGGATGATTTTGTAGTTAAATTACTCTAGCACCATGAACTTGTGTCGGTTGTACGATTGATTGAGTTATTAGAGTTCCTTGCACCTTGAATTTGAATTTGTTGATAACTTATGCACCCTGAAGTTAGTATTGTTATGATGAGCCATGTATATAGTTGTTGGATGATCGATTGATCACTCAAATTTAGTTGCGCCATGCTTTAAGTCGATAGTTTTCTCTTGTGCAATGATTGTTTATTGATTGATGATTGATTAAGTTGTTAGTTCACTTGCGTCATGATTTTAAAATGATGTGTGACTAGTTAAGCATCAGATTTCTTGCGCGAAATAAAAAGTTTGTGATGAATGATCAAATTCTTGTGATTAATTTTCCCGCACAATGAATAAAATTGATAATTTCTCTTGCTCCTTAATCGATGTGACGAACGATTGATTTTATGTGATTGGGATTTGTGCCATGATAATATTTGATATTTTCTCTTGCGCCTTGGATTTAATATGATATATGATGAGTTATGCGAATGATTACTCATGCGCCATGTTTAGTTGTCGATTAGGATTGATGGATTGATGAAATTTGATTATTGTTGTTGTTGTTGATTTTGTGTTAATATTGTTTCATTAATATTTGGATGACGTTTCAATGATGTTGTTATTAATTTGATGTATATCCCTATCGCCTTAAAAAAAAAAATTACTTGTTGTTTATCACTTGTTGTCATAAAGGCGGGGCCATTACATATGGTATCAGAGCGGGTTCAACCCTGTGACTGTGGATAGCCATGCATTCCACTGAATTAAGCACTTGATTAATACTCATCACTAATTGAATATTAACATGTCCATGTGGTAATCACGGTTAGAGGACACCATAGAGATTCACACTTTATTGTTGGGGAAGGAGGTGCAACGCCTCTAGGATAGCCCATGCCCTAGGAGTCTAAACCCCAAAGGGGGAGAACAAGTCTCTGGGCAGGAGTCGATTGTTGTAAGGGATGTGGATGGTCTGACAAGGTATTCCAAGGAAGTGTCAGAGGAATTGAATAATCGTCTGTACTAAGATAATGTCAGGGAACCTGTACCCCTAAGAGTCCACAGTGCACCCCGACTAGTACTGGTAGAATTCACAAAAAACTCAAGAAGTTTAAGTTCCCGAGTTCACGAGTGCCACAGATAGTCGTTGAGGTCTGGCTAGAGAACAAGGCGATGTGCTTCGCGATTACGATCTCCAGCGCGAAGGTCTGCATGGAAGTCTTCAACTAAAAGTGAGCACTCTTCTATGGTGGAAAACGCTCCTACCTAAGCTAAACATGGTCGTCGAAGCCGTGTTTTGGGAACAGTTCGAGGAATGGTTCTAGGAGAGGTAATTATCATAGGAATTTATTGAGTGCCAACTCGATGAGTTCAATGCCTTACGAAAGGGTGGTCATATGGTGTTCGATTATGATACCAGATTTATGGAGCTACTTCGGTATGCCCCGTATATGAACACGAAGAAGGTGGAGGTCAGCAAGTTCTTTTCCGGCCTTAACTCCAGATTTTGTGCGAAGGTGAGGATATAAATGCCTCGAACGTTGCATGATGTAGTCCAGTAGATCATATCTGAGGAAGAATTGACCGTGGGAGTCAAGGAAGGACTCCTACAAGACTGTCTTTACTGATGACATATGGTGCGTAGGAGCATCAGACGCCAACTAGACAAGACATATTGGATCAAGATACGTTTATAGAACCATTTTTCACTACACCACAATGATCTAATTCCTCAGCGGAAGACCCCCTATAGGGTAACACCACTTCAACAACAACAACTTTTAGTCCTTTTCAGCGAAACAGACCAGGGTTTCAGGCTGGTGGGATAGCGAATAATACTTAAGGGACTAAGAGTACTAGACCAATGACCGGATGATGGACATGTGGAGAGCCACATTACCAACGTGGTTTTCTAGATGAGAAGGCCAGAGCAGCCGGGTCAACAGGACACACTACCGTGGTGAAGATGGGAAAGTCCCATAAGATTCCTAACCGCAGGGAATAACTCCCAAGCCAAGCACCAGTCCAATGTGCTTGAGGCGTCATGTAGCATCACCAACTCAACTTTTATAAATTGTTAGATCCTAGTGCTACAGAGAGATCTATTTCTAGTACCGCGTTGAAGGGGTTTAGGTAAAGGAATTCGACAGAATAAGTTTAGATTCATCAAATGGATTTGGGTGCCAACTGAAAGGTTGGAGGAAGGGCTACGGACTGTAGCCTTAACCTAGGAGATTTGGTCATGAAGGACAACCTGTATGTCATGATCCTAGGATCTTATGATGTTGTGATCCATATGGATTGGTTGGAATCACATGAGAAGATACTCAATTGTAAGATGAAACGGTTGAGTTTGGTCGATGATGAGGGACCGAGATGGGTGGTTGTAGGAAGAAACCATGGCGCTTCCCTAAGGTTCATCTCTTCCCTACTTCTATGGAAGAGCATGCGTTAGGGATGAAATCTATGCGATCCTTGCGTTGAACGAAAGGGGCGTGGCGGACGAAATAGAACACCTTCTGGTAGTACGAGAGTTTGCAGACGTATTCCCAGAGGAGTTACCATGGTTTCCGCCTGAGGGGGAATTGGAATTTACCATTGACCTAAAACCGAGAACTGAACCCATAGAAAGAAAGTCTTGTCGGATGTCGAACCCTGAGTTACAAGAGCTGAAAATGAAACTGAAGGAGTTGCTACACCTAGGAATTTTACATCCAAGTGTGTCGCATTGGGGTGCACCTGTTAATTTCATATGGAAGAAGGATGGGTCGGGAAGACTCTGCATTGACTACTATTAATTGAACCAGGAAACGATCAATAACCAATATTTGTTGCCAAGAACAGATGATCTGCAAGATCAAATGAGGGGCAGGACGATGTTTTTGAAGATCAACTGGAGATCAGGATATCACTAGTTATGGATCTAGGAGGAAGACATTTCTAAGACTGCATTCAAGATGAGGGTTGAACATTACGAGTTACCTTTTACCGTTAGACTGACAACTTCCCCAAGGGTATCCGGGAGTTGGATGAGTGGGGCGTTACACGAATGATTGGACAAGTTTTTCAAGTATTCATTGATGACACTTTGACATATTCTCATACTACGGAAACATATGACGAACTTTGCGCTTAGTATTACAGTGTTTACGAGGACATAAAATTCAATAATTGTCGATAAGATTTTGAGGATTCAATGCTTAAGACATGTCATATCCAACAATGACATCGATGTGGATCTGGGGAAGCTAGAGGCTATTAGGAATGGCCCGCACTGATGAACGTACCAGAAGTACGTAAGTTCATGGGTTTAGCTGGATATTATCAACGATTCGTCGAGGTTTTTTTTTTTCTTTTGATAGTAAATCCGACCATGAAAGTGCAGAAGAAAAAAAAGAATTTTGTATGAACTGAGAAATGCGCGGAAGCATTTCAAAGGCTCATTGGGTTGTTGATGACAACATTGTTATAGAAGGTCCTCGACTTCGACAAGGATTCCTTGGTATGCACATATGCGTCCAAGAAAGGTTTAGGTGGAGTGTTGATGCAAGACAGTCAAGTGATCGCCTACATCTAAAGGAAATTTAGAAATCATGAAGAGAAATACACGATGCACGAATTGGATTTATCAACCACTATGTGTTCCCTAAGAGTGTGGGGACACTACCTGATTGAACAAAATTTCAAACAAAAAAAACGGACCACGATGGTTCGCAACACCTTATTACGTAAAGTGACTTGAACGCACGATAAAGGTGTTGGTCAGAACTGCTTAGCGATTGCGATTATGAGATTACATACATAAAGGGAAAATGAATAGAGTTGTGGATGTGTTGAGTCGGAGAACAATCATATTTTCAGTGGTGCCTCTTCATACCAATCTTCATGAAATGATTCCAACTACAGCGTGACAATGACTGGTATAAAGAGGTTAAGGAATTCGATTGGACAAGACACCATGTTGGTACCAAAATTGAGGGATATATTGTGGACAATGACAAATCATTGAGATATAATATACGGATTTACTTACCACCCAACGAAGATTGAGAATTTTTATCTTATATGAAGCTCATAGAGAAGTGTACATGGCTCATCCAGGAGTCATGAAGATGATGACAAACCTTAATGCCTTATTCTTCTGGAAGGGATAAAGGAAGAAATTGTCAATTGTGTGGCAATATGTCTAGAAGGTTGGAAGGTGAAGGCTGAATATAGACATCCGCCACGATTGCTACAACCACATTCTATTCCGGAATCAAAATGGGAGGTCATTTTGATGGAATTCATTGGGGAAATTTTCATTGAAGACAAGGAGGCACGACTCGATTTTCGTGATAGTTGACACTCTGACGAAGAGTTCACATTTTGTCCCTATGCGTATGACACATCAGGTGCCAGGTATAAATAGATTTTATATCAGCGAGATATTGAGACAACTAGATGTACCAAAATGATCATATCCGATCGAGGATCGCTGTTTACAAGACGATTTTGGACTAGGTTTCCAAGAGGCCTTTGGAACCCAAATTAAATTTAATACCGCATATCCCCCGGAGGCAGATGGGAAGACAGAACAAACGAACCAAACTTTGGAAGGTTGTGTTGTGTATGCATGTGTTGGACCAATAGAAACGTTGGGGATAGTTCTTTCCACTAGTAGAGTTGGTTTACAACAACAACTATCAAAGCACCATTAAAATGGATCCATTTGAGTTTCCTTATGGACGACCGTGTCAGACGCCTTTGATTTGGGATCAAATCAAGGATGGGGTACTGGTAGGACCAGGAGAAATCCAAGAATTGAAAGAAAAAATAAAAATGATACGAAAGGGGATGGAAGAAGCGCAGGATCGATAGAAGGTTTCGTCAATGCGCATCACATTGACAATAATTATGAAGGGCATAATGGCTAGACATGCCTCATTCTTTGAAGAATTGCACGATGTTTATCTTGTATCTATGTGCAACTTTAGGTCAATGATCCTACGCATGAGATTGACTTGAGTTCTTGGCAGATGTTGGGTGAGGGTGCGCTCACGACGGAGCCAATCCACTTTCTGGACCATCGCACTCAACAGCTACGTCGTCGAACAGTCGATCAGGTCAAGGTCAAGTGGAATAATTATATTCCACACTCGACTACCTGGGAGGATGCATATGATATGGGTGAGGAGTTTCCATTTTTTTTTATAGATAGACATTTAAATATTGTCAGATACTTTATTTATGCACTTGTATATTGTGAAACTTCAGGATGAGGTTCAAAACAAGAGGGGGTGTATGTAACATCCTGCTCTTTCCCACTTCTGATGTGACATATTCTTTGAGGAAACTTGCATGCAAGTGATCCGGTTCATTATATGAGTGATTGCTTTGCTTATAGATTATGATGATGAGATTGTGATTTATGATGTTATGTTATTTTATTATATATAGACATGTGTTATTGATTGGTTTCTCCTGAGTGTGCAGGACTCTTGATAGGTTGGGGATGTCGATGGCATCGATGGAACTCCTTGGACTCCCGATCGAGTCAGGGAGTGGAATGTTTATGGTTTTCATATTTTTGTTATTGCATATGTGACATATGACTGGCATTATGATGTTTTTTATGGATCGTTGACATGTTTGTTGATGGATGCAGGTTGACGATATCTTGCTAATCAGACTCACATTTGGAGTAAAGGGGTCATACACGACAACCAAATATATTGAGGGAGAGGTGTGGAAACATCCCTACCACAACCTACTAGCACTCTCTTCATGGCTTAGACTGTAAGTTAATGATTTCCTAGTTCGCAATATCCACTATGTCGTGAGGAAAGCCTCAGACATTCGCTCACAAATATTCTAAGGGGCACCCAATAAGGTGAGGTCCTTATTCCTTAGAGGCCCTTAGTCTACCACAAGTTCTCCTGACGGAGTATTGACTCCAAGGGTTAGATGTCTACCAAAATCATTCAAAAGGTGAGTGACACCCTTGGATCGCGTAGTGCGTCTTGAAGGGAATGTCGCATAAATGAAATATGAATGGAGAGTGGCACCCTGGGAGCATGTAGTGAGTCTTGAAGGGCATGTCGCATTTTTTAACACTAGTGGGTCAATGAACCTAGGTATCTAGAAAACAAGATCTCATTTTGACCTGGTCAACCTTAAAATAAATGTTGCATGAGTAAAGTTTAATAATTATAAAATTTCCCTTAAAAAAAAGAAATAATTTTGCTAAGTCTAGTTGAAATTAGAGCATAGGTATAATTGGGGTTTATGGACTAAAACTAATCAATCATTTAATAAAGAGGTGTATGATTAAAAATCAAATTTAAAAATTAAAGGAGAAATAATTTATCCAAAAATATTAATTTAATTTGTCCTTGAGTTATATTTCCTTATGGTGCTCTTCTTCCCGAGCTTACAACTTCAATAGCCAACATATCATCTGTATTACACACAAACAGTCATCATGATATGTCATCATAACAATTTCACTTATTAAATGTCAAATCTGTTTCATAAGGAAACTTGAGTTTCCCCGAGTATGAGATTCCATTTCATAATTGCTTGGCTCTTGCCACAACAAACATCTATCTTTATTATGGATTAAAAAAGTGCCATACTTGAGACCACTCTTACCTACAACACTCTCAACCATTCATTCATCCAAACATATTTTTTATCATATCATAAGAAATTTGTAATTATTAATTTCTCAAATCTATTTTATATAGGAAAAATAAAATTTCCATGTATGAGTTTTCTGCTCATTATGTTTGGATCTTACAGATATAGATATCAGTATTCCTTATGGGCTTACATAATTTCCATATTCAAGACTACTCTACTTGCAATTTTCCAAATTTACACTCATCCAAACAAATTGTTAGTATCTCATGTACAATATATATTTTCATGCCAACAATTACAAAAAAGCACAAAGTGATCTCAGAATTGTATATAACAACAATTCAATCACTTCCATTAATCGAACTATTAACTGGATTCAATCACTTCCATTAATCGAACTATTAACTGGATTCAATCCATAATTCTCTACACATAATATACTATCATCCAATCTTTTCTTTCTTCTAGCCATCAACATATTCATTGCTTTTTTCCCCTGACAGATCTTTTATGTAATCCCTCATTATGTAACTACTTTAACCTACAACTTTCTTGTTTCAATATCTAACAAATCTCGAAATGTTCTCAACTTCAAGATTTAGTAATAACCACATCATTTTAATTGCTATCATAATCATTTCTATGAAATATAATATATGCATGCAATCACCAAAGTGAATTCAATAATTCCTTTAAGCATAAACAAATATTATCTTAGCATGTACGTGTACAACTCTACCACTTGTACACTTTTATAACCTACTCATGCATACCTATTCAATCCACCTCTGCATTTATTCCAAAATGCACTTTTCTAATTCATGTATCCCATCATGGTGAATTGGAAGGTCTAGCCAATGCCTAGACAAATCATCCACATGCTTCTTATTGATTGCTCAACCATTTGGATGCCTTATTTTTCAAACCAAACACGACACCAAGAATATAATTCTAGGGTGCTCTTCGATGTTGGAAAAATTTTTGCAGTCCAAAAATAAATTATAGCAGTAAGACTATCATATCCTTGTGTAGCGTCATATCCTTTCCATATCTAATCATGTCATGTCCTTACACATTAATAGCTTCATCGACATTCATTTATATAACATGTTTCTTCCCCCTTATTTTCTTTGGTTATTAACCCATAGCCAACACATTCCTAACATCCTATCATGTCGTATGAATGCATTCTAAAGTTAGGTAACTTTTATAAATATCACAAGCCTTCAACTTTTACCACACTGAATGGTAAACAATTCCAATGAATGTATTCAAAATGCATCATAATATCGCTTTAAATGTCAAATTCTGGCTTAGGGAATTTTTACCTAAATTCCCTTCAACAACTATACAACATAATACAACAATTCATACCCGCATAGTTTCCATTTAATTTGTTTGATGCCATCTGATTTGTTAGTATTAGCAGGAGATACCATGTCCCCTTCACCAACCTCTTATTCAACATTTTATCTTCCTATTGTTTCCTTCATACATATCACTTCCATATGTAGAACCATCAATACTTTCAATGATGCAATAATGTCCTCTTTCCTAGCACAACAACCATCATTAGATACTTTAACATTCATATATATAACAAAATATTGCTCGTAGTCTACAACATGTTATATGTACACTCTCAAACACTTTCACATGCACTAATTCATATAATATATCTTCACTAAGAATGCATCTTTAACATTCACATGAGTGCATATACTCTCCAACCTCCTATGCTATGTATGGTTGTCCAATGCCCATATCATAATTGTTGCTATAGCAATTTCATCAACTTCTTTCATCATGTATAATTCCCTTTGTTGTTCCTAGATATCCTAAATTCTATTGGATTCTTTTCACCCTTCCTTGAAGTATGATTAAATATTTTATATTAATTCTTCACATAATGCATTGCCTTATGTATCTATTTCACCCTTTAGAGTGCATGCTTCTTCATTATTTCTCCCCTTAAGTTCTTATGCTTGTACCATGTTTCCATTGCACTACTGATAAAAACAATGGAGGTACTACTCCAAAACTATATAACTGATCCTTGGAGATGATGCAACTTATCTCCTTGTATACACTATGTCTCTTTTTATCAAAAGATTAGCTTCCTAAATTGTCAATTACCTGGTTGAACCTAGTTCATATCTTAACATTCTTCATTTTTGGACTTTTTCTCTTCTTGTGATGAATCCTTAACGCAAGAGTCTTTCCTTGAGTGTCTCTACTCATCCTTAACAACAAGTCCAACTCTTTCACCTGCAATACAAACCATCCTTCTAGATTTCATGTTTGCATCTCCATGCATATCTATTGCTCATGCATTACCATGGACTCTAGATGGGCTTTATTAACTAACATATACCTTTGGTATACATTGTCAGGGATGATTTTAAGGATGGAAATTTATTTTAGAATGTAGAAACCATGGCGAATCTTACTAATCCTTCATGTGCCAACTATAAAATGTTTGGCAATATTTTTGTAAAAATATTCAAATTTCTAAGGATTTTATATAGTTTGTAGAAAATTTTGGTGATTTTTAAGGTAAAATAATTTTATCCTATAGAATTTGGGCGAATCATTTTTAGAATAGCGAATCTGTTTTTGGGAAAAACCTTGGAAAATTAGCCCATGAGCGAAATTTAGCCACTAAAATCATCCTTGTGTAACATTGTTATCAGTTGGAAATCTTTTTCAAAAATAAAAAAAAAATTCATTGGAGGCCTTCCAATATGCTTAATGCACCAAGATGTCTCATCCTTGTGGCTTCCTAAAGGAACCACATGCTCATTCTGAAGATTTGTTTCTACCTTTTCCTTCGTGTATGAAGACTTCCCTTGCATATGCTCTATTCTATCTCCAACTTTTAGCCCTTAAGGTTAACAGTCATCTTCCTTTTGATTTCTTATGAGTTTAGATACTCATTTCACAATTTTGTGTGGATATATGTAATATTCTATCTAGTATCTTTCCAACAACTATTCGTTTAGTTAATTCCTATTTCATATCAGAGAGTTATTCCCCTCTAATATTTTTGGGCACTCCCCCCCTTTTGTTGAAGTCTTCTTTTCTGACGTGGACCCACTCCACATGTGTTGGATGAAATCACTAGTTCACTAGTGTACACATGGACCTATCTTGTATTGATCGACTGATGTGGGCCCTTTCCACCTGTACCATCCAATGTGGCACTACCCAGGTGTTGATGTGTCGAGACACGCAATCCCTTCGACGTGGCATGTCTTGGGATAGTAGCCAACATGAATTACCCAACAAACCATGAGACTCGAAGGTGGTTCTATGCCCAAATGGGAACCTATATCCAATGGATCCCCTCAGCTAACATGACTAAGAGCTTCCCAGTATCCGATTAGCCAATTATTCGGTCCTTAGAACCATATCCCAACCAGGAAATTCACCCCACTGAGAACCTTACCCTAGAAGGAAACTCACCCCAACGGGAAACTTTGTCAAGCCTGTGGTAATACATAAGTCCTTCTTCATAAACCACCCAATACGGTGGTCCATTTTACACCAAAGACACGTGGCACAATGACATGGCACGACACGTGGTGGCCAATGTCATCATGCCCTTTATCCTCGACTAGAACTATATACTAAACTTTGACTATCCAAGACATGTGGCACATTATCCTCATGACACGTGGATTAACTGTAGAAAAAATTGTGGACTGACGCGGAACTACACGTCATCATAGCACATAAGGTTTTTCCCCACTCAGGTGCTCACACCTGACCACTTTCTATTGGCTAAAATGGATGACACTAGGTTTTTGGCTGATGATGTGGCACTGACATGGCTCTGATGTGGTGTTGTCATGGCTACGACATGTCACTCACATGGCTCTGACACAAGGCAATCGATCACCAGGAATTGGTTTCCCCTTCTTGTATCTATGTGCCCAATGAAACTTACAAATGACGTCGGTCTGATCCACCAGTCACCCCACGCAACCTTCCATCCCAAATTCCATCGACTATGGGTTGGTCCTTGCATAAATTACATATGAATTCCCTCCAATTATTAGGTCACTAGTCCACCAGAACACTAGGCCACCGGCCCAGTGGGTCGTCAGTCACCCCGCACAACTTTTATCTAAGTCTCCACCATATGATTCCAGTCCAGTCTGCCTGGACAACGGGCCATCGGGCCACCGGGAACCTCATGCATAAGTCTCCATCCATCTCCATTCAAGTCAACTTCAGTCCAATGAATACTGTTTATGATGGGGTAAGGACGTCCACACCACTCTTCCCATGAAAGGTGGTTGTGAAATGAACCTATCAAGGGTTGACAAGAAAAAGGTACGATACATTACTCAACACTAACTGGGCATAGATACTGTGCACTGATTTGGTAATAAAAAATTAGATTATCCACAAACTCTAGACGGTTCCATGGTTCTTTGTGCTTCATGCACAAGTGACAAAGTGTCCCCTTTTTCTTATAAACATGTTAAGCAAAACTTCCCCGATGCACGTGGTATAAAATAAATATGCGTGTCTCTGACAGAAAACCATGCTGAGGCTTGATCTACGAATGTTGTGCACTGACGGGTCTCTGTATTAAGAATAGTCATCAAGAACCATGCACATTATTTTCCAATAAAACAAGAATTCAAAATCATAATTCTTTTTGGGGCTACGATAGAATATATTTTCCTTTCTCAAGAGAATCAGTTAGGAAATTGCAAGGAGGACGCTCGTTAAACCAAACTGATCTGGTCACATGCATTCTCTTTCCATATGATTAAATGATCTCAGGGCCTTGTCAGAAAACCCATGTATGGAACAACCTGGAATTATGGTTGTTAAGGCCACCAAATTTGTTGAGGCACTCGATCCAAAACTTAGACACGCACCAGCGAAATATTTCCACTTGGCATACAAAATCACAAGCTTGTTTTCTAGGAATAGATTTGGCTTGAATCTCGTAGTAAAATAATAATATAACTCAATAACTTATGTCCTGTAGCAGGCCCTTGAAGGCCCGATGTTTTAACCTATATCTCTGATACCACTTTGTAACATACCTGATATTAGCACAACAATTTGTTTTCTTTGATACCACTTTGTAACATACCCAACCACTAAGCTAAGCCACACTACTTAAAAAATGCACTTCACGAACACTTTGAATACCAATTTTAATGTACCCAGAACAAAAAACCCAAAACATTTTACTCAGATACAAATCTGAAACATACCCATTGCCTGGGTACTTCCAAATTTTCCCTCTTAGACTATTTGTGAATTCTTCTCCATTATTTTAAATTCAAGAAACATGATAACAACACATGCAATTAACAAGAACATGCTAAACCATCCAATAAATGATCAACATGCCATGCACAACATTATCATAAAGAAGGCACATATAAACACATCACAGAGATCATAAATATACAAAGAAATATACATTATACATAAACCACAGAGACCACTTATCTTTAATTATTCATCAACTGGATGTAGACCAAGGACGTTCCTCCCAACCATAGACACTACTTTTCATTCACTCTAAAAAATAGGTCACCCCAACACCAGAGCTATGAATCCACAAGGACGGGTCCTAGGCTGACTCTAAACACACAATGCTTAGCTATGAATCTCTCAGGTTTTCCCAATCACACAACAATCCCAATTTTCCATATCTCTTACCCTTTAGCCTGCAAAACCCAAAGAAATGAGCCCCTTTCTTTACAATTCAGTCCCTCAAGCAGTTCAAAATATTTTTGAGTTCTCTAGTGCTACTGGTAAGGAATATCAATGCTAGAATTCCAAGGATTATTAGTTATGAATAGTTCTACTCTATATGCTAGTGCATCCAAGCAATCAGGCATTCATTCCTTTATGGAATAATCAACAACTCCTTACAACCATATATTAATGTGTCTCGTCCATCCATGTGTTTCCTTTCCATGCCCAACACATGAATGAGTAAGAGTAAAAGAGGAACAAAAAATGATTTAGACACAAAATGAATCTGCAACCCCAAACAAATGAACAATAAACAACACTGAATTAACAACAAATGAATGTAGAACCCTGAACAACCCAAGGCATGATTTAAATAGAAAGGTTCCCAAGGCACAATATGGTCTCCCCAAGAGACTCACAGGCAACCTTATTCACCCTACCAACACAAACATGGGTAATAAATAATTAATAAAAGGAGCATCCCCTCACCCCCCTCTCTCATTGAATCATATCCCCCTATCTTTTCTCCTTTTTTGTCTTGCAATCAATGATGTATTCTATTAATATATATACTAAGTATTACATCTCTAGGTACCCCATCCTTTTAACATACCGGATCACCAACCTAAGTCACATTTACATAATACATTCTAGTTCATAGGGATTAAAACCGAGGACGTTAGAATGCCTTCCATAGAAAAAAAATCATCCTCTATAGGAATTTTTGGAACAATATTCATGGATTTGGGGAATTCGTAAATAATATTAAGGTTGGGGTTTGAGTTCTTCAAGGGAATCATATTGTTTTCTTTAGTTTCACGAGTTCTAATTTGTCTCCATAACTTTTTAGGATCAAGTTTATATAGGTGTAAAATCTTCTATTTCTTTGTATTTTTGTAGTATATTTTTTCCTTTTAATTAGGGTTTTGCACATTTTTATCTCATCGAGTTTTAAGAGCTCACCAGGAGCATGCCTAATGGATTTGCTAACAAAATTGCACTCATTATCATCCCAAGGGTTGGTTGTTCTATTTTTCTTTTACATAATATCTTGATACAAAACTTGTTAATGGAAGTAGAAAGAGTTGTTGTAAAATTGTGATATAGATCTTCCATATTGTCCCTAGAAGACAAAATATTTTTTTTTTTGTAAATAAGAAGTATATGTATATTAAGAGCCTTCTAAAGCTGAAGCAGAGTAGCAAAATACAAAGATATCCAGGCTGCAGTTACTGGACTGCCCCAACAAAGGGGAAACCAGTCCAGCCAACCCATCCAGCCCATGAGTCAAACAAGTCATAAGTTAAGCTAGTAAAATGACAGTATTCAAACTATTTATCATCTAAGACTTAGACCCTGACAGGACTTGACAAACACTAAAGACTTAGACACCTGGAAGATAGCCTGACCACGTGGCTTGAAGGTCCCTTGGCCAAGGCTCTTCCTCAACATATGTCGTCTGGTCTGCCCATTTCCTTCCCCCTTCCTCGTCTCACACAAATCCCTCGACGTTTCCCTCTCGCTCATCCTTATCCCATCCCATTTCTGCTGGGCGCTACGCTTTGTTCCGACCTTCACCTGTAGCGGCCGCGGGTTCCTCCATTGGAGTTGTTTCGACCGGGTCCGATGAAAGAGCCTCATGCATGGAGGAGAGAATTTGAAGAAAGCTCGCCACCTTTACGTCCGTAGCCTATAGGCGAAAATGAAGATCCGCCACCCCCTGCCTGAGTTCAAAGACCAGGTCGTGCAATACAGTCAGGCGTTCTCTGAACTGCGCCGTATCGAAGGAGTCAATGAAATGGTGTCCTGCCCTCTTAGGCGCACCATGAAGAGATGGGTCGCAACCCAAGTTGCCCAGAGGGTCAAGGATTGGCATGGGGGAAGAGGGATTGGCTGGGGGGTCTTGAGAGTATCGCAAGAGTGAATCTGGCGATCGGGGGATTATGGCCAGGGAATTGAACTGCGGAACTTGCGAGGAAGTAGGGATAGACTCAGATTGAACGCGGGGGGAAGAACAAATGGAGGGCGAGTCAGGAGGCGTGACCGAGGGCCGCCGAGGCTTCCAGGGAGAGCCCTGCCTCGGTCTTCCCCTTGGTCGAGTCATAGGATGTACAGTGCGACTGGCAGAAGAGACTAAGGGCACCTGGTAAAGGAGAGTGGCAGGGACGACCTCGACCCAAAGGAAACGAGCAGATTCAAGCCTATGCTGCGAAGGGATGAGCCCTTCAGACAACAAGCGGAAGCAAATGACAAA
Organism: Picea sitchensis; assembly: GCA_010110895.2. Taxonomy (NCBI): domain Eukaryota; kingdom Viridiplantae; phylum Streptophyta; class Pinopsida; order Pinales; family Pinaceae; genus Picea; species Picea sitchensis. Next base: position 42,330 of record SNQJ01S0052246.1, on the reverse strand, counting down.
CATTGTGAGCCAAACCATTCAAATTCACGAAGAAGGGGAGAGGACTGCGTAAATGCTCCCTCGTATCGCCATAATGGTCATTTAAACTCCGGGGAGGGTGGCGGGCTGTGGCACAAGCCCGTCACGTGGCTCCATGCTGCGGTGGCTGGTGCCTGATCCCATCTCTTGCCACGAAGATCGCACTAACACCCCATCCGGGGATAGAAGATAGAATATTTAATTCAATATTTAAATCCTTAAAAAAAATAATATCTTTACTTTTGTGAAATGCCTTTGGTTTTATATATATATATATATATATATATATATGGCTNTTTGGTTTTATATATATATATATATATATATATATATAATAACGTATTAAAAAATTTACCTATTTTAAATAAAACATATTTATAGATTAATAATTATGTAAAAAGAAAAATTCTACTAGCAAAAATAGCAAAACATTTACTTATTAGATTACTTATTAGATCTGTATTGTATTTATAATGTTATGCATCTTTATTGTCATCCAATTAAAGACAAATTCTTTCTTATAATAACTAGAATTAAACATCAACTATTTTTAAAAAAACAAAGGAAATAGTTACAAATCAGCTAGTCCCTCCCTATCCTCCCTATAGTTTGTATTTTAAGTTGAATTTGTAAAATTAACATCACTCAATGCTAAATCGATCTGAAAATAATAACGCTTAAATTCCTTTTGTCGGCAGTCTTAACTTCCCAGTATTACTGGAACTCAATTTCATTATAAGGATTATTGTAAACCTAGAAATCCCTCGCATTTTTTTCCTCAGACTTTCCCTCCCTTAATTATCATTTTGATCAACGATCCATGATGTGAATGGTGATTTAATTTATGAGAGGTAAAAACAAATTATGCGTAAGTTCATGTGAACATATGACAACGTGTATGGTGCATTGTGGTAAGGATTCAGACATATATTCGTTGATTCAATTATCCATCGAAATCTTGACTGCTCAGATGAAGTTTACTCTGACTGTTAAGTGCTAAAATAACTTATCTTGTTCAAGTTACTCACTGAGTCATTTTATTTTAAAAAAAGGTGTTGTATAGAGGCGTTGTTAGGGGCCTTACGTCTTGCCACCTATCTTCCACCTGGATCTTCTTATCTAAATTCCCTTCATTAATTTAACACTTAGAATTTAGTGTCATTAGACTTCAAAATATTGTCTAGTTGTTGCGAACATAAAAAGTAAAACTGCAATTATAAATTAAATCAGGAGATATTCATGCTCCACAACTCTATCGATATGTAACTGTTGGTTTATGAATTTTTTTTGTTTTTAATCTTTGATTCGCCCTCGACTTACACAACACGTGTTGCCCATGAATTTAATTTATCTTTTCGAATTAATTTTGAGGTACCTAAAATGTATCAAATGACCTCCGACTCTAAATATTCATTAATCTCTGAAGTTTTCTACCTAATTTAGAACTATTGGAAGAGATTCGCTCCGACCACTTCTATAGTCATATCTAGTAATTAAAATTTCATTTGTCTACCATCACATTGTTTTTATCGATATATACATTCTAGAACATGTTATCTATAATTAGATACAACCATCTATATATGTTTATGTATTTATCGATTCTATTATTTCCACGTTAAACCTTAAATTAAATATAATAGATGATAGTATTAAACATTTTAAGTTAAATATTGAAACGCTTTATGTAAGTGAAAAAAACTTAGTTGTATCATAAAATAATTTTTAATAGGAAACATGAACACCTGGCACTTGGTCAGTTAGCCCTAGCAAGTAATCTCTAAGGCTACCCGTCATGTTGTCCATCTGTTTGCATGCCCATCCACCTTATGAAATTCACCTTGTTAGGGTTTCCACCACCTCCTGAGTGTGCCCGACCAGGTTAATGGTCTAGGTCAAGGGGTCGAGTTAGTGGGATTGCATTCTCCACCCACCAGAAATGAGGTAACATTAATTTCTCATGGAAAAATGACTTTGTGCAGGGATGTTTGAGGGTTTTGGCCAAGTCGTGGCATGCGGTCGACTTCCCTCAGCTACACAAGAATGCGGCTACATTCTTCACACTTGGCAGCTAATTTCATGTAGATTGGACCATGGATATTGATCCATAGTTTGACATAGAATCGACTGGGTGGATCGACCATAACACAGTTGGCCACATGCCCCTTTTCTATCATTGAAGATGTACATACAACAGGTGATTATTGAGGGTTTCAAAATTTATTAGGAGTAGGTTTTGATAGTCAACTATTGAATCCCAAAGAATAATCATGTGGTTAAATACTCTATATTCTATGCATTTCATTGTGTTTGCATCCAAGGCTTGACATAATTTGAACCCTGCATCAATTGATGACCATTGTCGAATATTTTTCAGGGAATTCCTAATTATTTGGAATTAACCAGAAATTGCAGTTTGGTTGAAACAGGGTTCTGTTATTTGGAATTGGACAGAAATTGAAATTTGGTTGAAGCATGGTTATGAAGTTGAGGTGCATTAATATAGGTATCATGCTCAACTTTTCTATCTGCAAAATAAATAGAAGCTCATATTATAAACTAAATCTTAACTAAAACCAGACATTACATTAAAAACTACAAAATCTAGCTATCATGCTCAAAATTGCAGTACAAAGTGAACCTGATAGAAACTTTTAGGTATCAAGAAGTGATTGTATGAGGTCTTATTTATGCTGGTTTTTGTTGTATGTGGGCTCCTCTTTTTCCTTAATTCTCGAACCGGTCGGAGCGATGGCTTTTGAGGTAAAATTTTGTCGATTGTTTTGTTTTTCTGTAAACGTCTATTTATTTTTTGAATGATGTTGATGTCTTCTATAATTCCTGTTTTTAGAAGCTCTTTTGGTCATGCTGAAGAAGCCAATGTTTTCCAGGGTTTTAAAATTATTTTTGCCTGTGTCATTTCAGATGGCGATGGAAGAAAACAACCATTGTATGGTGAGAACTCAACATCAAAACGAGTATCCCAAAAACGAACAGCTTGCATTGCAAAGAAAACAAATTCTATGTTCTTAGTACTCTGCCAAATTTCACAAATCACAAATAAACCTTGCGCATAATCTGACCTTGTTATTATGAGGCAACAATGTTGATATTTTGTAATTAAATTCATAATGAGTAAAATCGAAATCTAAAGATAACCCTTCTGTTGTCGAGCTCACATGAATCCTAATCATTCTATTGTTCCAATAATTGATTTTCCCTACCTATCGAAATCTTAACTAGAGACTGAACTTTTTAGCTCCCTTGTCGATTGTTCAGTCTTTTCATTAAAATGTTTGATTAGTTAAAAATGAGTCTGAGCAATTAGTCTTCTGCAATTTTATTTCGGGTCCTCATCTAAAATCTTCTTAAGCTAAGTGGTCGAGAAAAAATTATTGTTTTCTTGGTACTTCTGTCCTTGAACCCTCGACAACCCTTGACAACGACCTGCAAGTGAAAAGAGCTCATTGGAAACTTAAGAAAACCTAACTGTCATTTGTGTCAATTGTTGATTTTGGTTATAACTCATCATTCATGTCAGATTTACAACCAGACTAATTATTCATATACAAAATTGTGGATGTTGGAGTTAACTGACAGTGTTGGATGTGAATTTCCATGGGTTTTGTTTTCATTGATCATCACGATTAACGATTTCAGGCATTTCGTTTCCTGTTGCGAAGAACTTCATTGTATGGCATAGAGGTTCTTGCCTTGGAGTTTTGGAATCTAGAATTTCTTTTATCTTTGACCACAACTTAGATGCTCAACTCGAAGGTGAAGGTGAGAAAATATGTATAGACAACCTAATTTGATCAATCAAATTATTGCTGTTTTTGAATTATACTTATTTACATACAAATTAACAGAAAAGCAAAAAAATGAAGCTTACTTTATCTGTACAACTGCAGTTGAAAGAGCCCGCAACAACCACAACTTGTAGGAGGGATTCAAGCTTGCTACGATAATTGCTTTTGGGTCAATCAATGTAGCAATTGTTAAAGTGCCATGACTATGGAACTCCATTAGCCCACATCTTTTAATGAACATGTGAAAACTTTCTAGGCTTTGTTTTTTTTTTTTATGCAGTGTTCTTCTTCTTTAAAGCTTTCGTCTATCCATCAAAACATAGTAACATAGTTAATACGAAGGTAATACATGGATAATGATGACTCAGGTAATACTGGGATGCAAGTATAGCGATGAAGAATAGAAAGGGATGCAGGTATGAGGGTCTTGGCTACCAGAGGAAACATCCTCGAGTTTGGAAATTATAGATACACCTCTATCCGACGTTTGAGGCGATGACAAGGTGGGGATGAGGAGTTGGCAAGGGTCTAAGCAGCGTGTTAGGAAGTGGTGAGAGGTAGCGAGAGGTGACCAACATGTGAGAAGGTGGCAAGACACAATTTTTTATTTATTTATAAACTCTGACTATTGAGGAAAACAAATGACATACACCAAGGTATTAATTTCTTATCTCTCAATATTATCAAATGACATACACCAAGGTATTAATTTCGCATCTCTCAATATTAGACCAATAAAAAAATTTATTTGTAAAATTGAAAAAATATAAAAATGATTTGTTTTTAACCATAAATAGATTTAATAGTGAATTTTACAAAAACTTTATGAAACTGTGTAAGAAACCTACAAATTGATTAATGTAACTTTTTGCATCCATTGAGGCAATTGCTATAGTCCCTAACAGGAGGAGGAGGGACTAATAAGGCCTCATGATTACTATTGTGGATCATGGTAATAAGACTTATTTTAGATATAATTTAATCCTTCCTAAAATAAACCTACAACTTATGGATTCTTTTTACATGTGGGTTTGACACATTATCCACCAACTTTTTGCAATAGACGAAAAATAACCAACCATACATACAAGGAACACAAATCAAAATAACCAACCGTACATATAAGGAATACAAATCCTATGACTAAGTCGTACATTAACACTATGGAGATTTCTAAACTTCATTAAACCAAAGAAAAAATTCCATTAGGTTTGCTTGTGATTGAAAATTACCTTTCAAAAGAGTGAGGCTAAATGACTCTTTAAGGCAACTAAGCATACAAGGCCGTTAAAAAGACCAGCCTTTTTGGATAACCATATCCGCAACAAAACTCGATTTTTACTTTTGGTGGGAAGTCGGACACCAAAGCCCATCCATGTTTGGTAATGTAGGGTTATGTTTTTTTCACTATTCCTCTATCGTTAACAATGAGAACATACTTTTAGTTGGGAATGGGAAACCAAAACCCTTCTATCTTTGGTAAACCTTTATCTTTATCACATTACAGTTGGGATTGGTTATATCTATATGGGAAAAGATGGAGGATCCTTACCCTGGGAGGAAAGGAGGTTGTTGACTCCACTCTCTGCCGCAAATTGGCCATGCTGTCATCTTCATAGAAAACAAAATCCTCCCCC
>SNQJ01S0052246.1:24369-36785 GCA_010110895.2 Picea sitchensis | reverse complement strand
GAGGAGTCACGCCTCACTAGTAAGTAGGTGATTATAACTTGTGACCCATCTTTGCAAAACGGTCAAAGACGCATGCCGTTTACTTTTTATAAAGTGGAATTAATATGCCATCCTATAGTCCTGATATGTTTATCCTTTTCCAGGATAAACAAGTTTGATGAAATAAATAGACAGAACTATTAAAAAGAAAAAGAAAAATAAATAAATTGTAATTTTTATGTTTAATGAAATGGAAAAAATAAAAATAATAAAATTGTTATAATTTATTTAAAAATAAATATTTTAAAATTAATTAAATAAAAAAATTTAATAAAGATTTATATTATATAATAAATATAGCATAAATTAAAAGGTATTTTTAATAATTTTTTATAGCTTATTTTGTATCACAAATGTTATATATTTATTATTTTAACTTGTGTTTAGGTTAACTTATTGCAAAAATGTATTATGGAAGGTTAACTTATTGCAAAAATGTATTATGGAAGTCATAAAAGTTATATAGGTTATTTTTTTCTTTAAATTAAAATGGCTGGAAATTTATTTTTAATTAAGGTAGTCAGGATTTAAAAAAACTTGGTATTATTTTAATTTCTTCAAATTAATAATTTTATTGTTATTTTAAATTTTAGATTTCATAAACATACTAGATTTAATATTATTCATATTATTAAATTTTGATTGTATAGTTTTATGTACTAGATTTAATATTATTCATATGATTAAATTTTGATTGTATAGTGTTATGTTTTAATAGTTAAACGTTTTAATAGTTAAACCACTAGTTAGTGCTACACTTCATTTTTAAGTTGATACCCATTATTCAATGAAGAAAATGAAGTAGTTATTGCTACACTTCATTTTAAAATTAAAAAATATGAAGCACTTTTGGATTTCTGAGTTGTTTTAAACCTTCTGATGAATGTTGTAGGTCTATACTTCACAATAGAAAAAAGTAACCAAGATAACAATTCTTTTAAGAAGGAATTTGTTTAGTATCCCAATTGTCAAGGTCAACATATTACATGTTTACATTTTCTTTCGGGATAATGATAATCATCCAATAATCAATTAATTTTTTGGGGGATACTATGGTTTCACTTCAAATGGTTATTGAAATTAATACACAAGTAATTTTAAAATTGCAGTTTTTCAAGGATGTTATTAATTTACAAAATTAAAAGATATTTTTTTTTAAAATTTAATTATTATAATTTTAGTTTTATTTAATATTAATTGGAAGCATGTAAAAATTGGTAAAGAGTTTTAATTTTTTTTTTTTAAAGATATTCAATAGTTTTACAACGAGAATAATACCATCAAAATATGAAAATAAATTCAACCATGTTAATAAGAATGAAATTGTTCAATTTTATAAATACAAAATACAAAAAAAATTAAAAGAAAAAAATACTCTTAGTTAAGACCAATAATACTAATCAAACTTCTTTGAACAAAATAATTTACCATGAATTTTCATATTTCTCAAATATGTTGGATTTTCTCAGTTTCATTCATTATATGACTATACCATATTCACAACTAATAAACTAACACAACCACATAATTAAAGTTGGTTGATATATACCAATAGATACCAGTAATTTAAGAAGGAGATGAATAACATCTATTGACATACATCAACCACTTTTAATTATGTGGTTGTCCCAATTGATGGTTTTGTTTGTGGGGAAGATTAGTATATTCATGAATTAAAATATCCACATAAATAATATTAAAATTATATATGTGTTTTTATAATGGTTGACCATGTTTCACAATGGGTGACCATGTTGAAATATGGTTGACTTTGGTTGACTATGGTAGATTATAGTTGACCATTCTTGACATTCATTGACCATACTTGGCTATGTTTGACTATGTTTAATAATGATGGAGTATGGTTTATTATGGTTTGACAATGGTTGACCATGATTGACTACAGTTTACCATGGTTCACTACGATTGGCCATAATTGACTGTGTTTTACCATGGTAAAGAATGGTTGACTATGGTTGACCATGTATGAACATGACTAATCATTGTTAACCATTGTTGACCATTGTTTACCATACTTAACTATGGTTGACCATGGTTAACATTACTTAAATATAGTCACCATGTTTGGTTATGATTGTCTATAGTTTAATGATGGTTAACTATGATTAACACTGTTTGACCATGGTCAAATATGGTTTTGGTATACTTGACCATGATTGAAATTCATTGACCATGGTTGATTATGTTTGACTATGTTTTACCTCAACATTTTATGGTAGATTATGCTTTAATGATGGTTGACGATTGTTGACCATGGTTAACCATGGTTGACGATGGTTGGAAATGATTAATTATGGTTGACCATGGTTGGCAATGGTTTATAATGGTTAAATATGATTGAACAAGGTTGAATTAGTTTGCATATGGTTAGGCATGTTTTATTATGAGTTGACCATGGTTGACTACAATTGACCATGTTTGATTGTCATTCATTATGGCTGGCTATGTGTGTCTCTCATTAACTATGGTATAATATGGTTTACCATAGTTAATGATGGTTGACTTTGGGTGACCATGGTTGACCAATATTTACTAGGATTTGTTATCACTCCAAGAGTCACCCTAGACTGTAATCTCGTGAGCTTGGTAACATGAAAAGAATTCAAATTTAATCTTGAAAGATAAGCTTTAAAGTCACATGGATTTGACCATAAGGACAATCAAATTCATCTACTGTACACATTCCCAACTATATCCTTCAACAAAAGTGGCATTAACAACTTCAAATCAGACAATAGACTTGATAAATGGATGAGGAAAAGAAAACTATGATCTGAACATGTCAGAGATACTTCTAGCACTTTAAAACAATCATCCATATTAAAAATCTGTGTATTAACAAATTCTATATCACCAATGAAAAGAACGAAGAACATCACTCAATCATTGTATGAATAAGAAGAAGAGTAAAGAAGTCACTCTTTAATATTAGTACACATAGAAAGATAGAAATGGAAAAGAAAAGTTGATCTCCATTGATAAGGAATCACAAGTCTGAACAAATACAGAGAGAAGAAAAGAACACAATGATAACCACTCTGAATTCTTCTGGGTCCAAAGCCCCCTTCCCCTAGCTCATTCTAACATTTCTCCAAGATCTCCCTCCTCTCTTAAATAGAAAAAACATCCTAATATCCTTAGGAGGTCGAATCCCATCTCTTCCATTGAATTCTAGGCCTTGGAGCTAGGTGGCAATAGTCAAGGAGACAAAAATCCAACAAACTGCTAATTTTTCAGGAAATTGTTGGAAGTCTTTAAGGAATTGTTTCCAACTCACTGCATGAGGTCTTTAATGGAGCTAAAACTTAGGTGTAGGTGTCCCTTTAACTTCAACTGATCTATGAGAAGGAATTTGAACCCTCCTTTCCAGGTGGAAACCTCCCAACAAGGCGAATATCCAATCAACTATGCAAAACAAAGAATTGACAACACATTCTGTAGCACACTGGTGTTTTAATTGTTTCTCTCAATTTACAAACTGGTTCAGGTTGAAATTTGGTCAGCAAGTCAAGCGTAATATCATATTCCTCCACAAAAAAATTCAGAGAAACCCACTTCGTAGTTTTGGTTTTATGATTAAATTTGTAATAGTAACCACTACACGAAATTTTGTAGCGCCACTATAAAACAGTTATGCACATTCCATAGCGCCCTTTGTGTGCCTAGATAGGTGATTTCGTAGCACCTTTTTTGTGTCTAATATATCTCTAACCATAAAAGATTTTTCAAAACTGAGAGAGATTTTTGTTATTTGGTATGTGATGAACAAAAAACTCCTCTAGTTTTCAAAAATACCTTCTCATTTGTTCATAATCCAAGTTTTAAGTTAGTCACTCAAAAATTGCAAAAGAGCAACATGCTCTCAACAGAAACACAACGTGGTCTTTGAGAGGGTGTTTGGAGGCCTTCCGAGAGGACTTTTTGGCTACAAGAGATATGGTTGGAAATCTTATGATGTCTTCTACCCAATAGAATCATCAAGTACTGCAAACACCTTCTCAAAACCCCTAAAAAACTAACTTGAAGTCAAGTTGTCCAAAAGTAGAGGAACCCTCCTATAGAAATTGTATTTTGGGAAATAAACTCAAATCATAATACAATCTTATGTGTTAACATGATTGACATGTTTAACCTTGGTTTTCCATGGTTGAGTTTGTTTGAAAATGTTTGACTATGGTTGACTCTTATAGATTGTCTTTGATGACATGTGACTCTATTTGATGATGTTTGAGTTTTATTGTGCATGGTTGATTATGGTTGAACAAGGTTGATCATGAGTGACCATGTTTAACTATGGCTGGAAATATTAAACTATGTGTGACCATGGTTGACTATTTTTTACTATGTTGCATTATAACATTTATTAAATTTATGTCAGATTATGGCATTTCTCAAAGGGTAATGTTGGATCAAAATGTGTTGAATGGTCATTTCATATTACGACATTCATCTTGGTTAACTTACGTCAAAATGTGGAATTCCTCAATGCTTATGTAACATTGCAACATTGATCAAATATTATGTTGCATTATGACATTCCTTAAGTGTTATGTTGGATTGCGACATTCCTCAACAATTATGTCACATTATGAAATTCATATTGGATGACTTATGTTGAATTGCTACATGCATCAATGGTTATATTTTAAGTTTTAAACCTTTTATAGTAATGCAGTGCACACACATATTCTTAATAAACAGAAAACACCACAAGCAATCACACATATACATAGAGATTTTACCTTGGAATCCCAAACTGGGAAAACTATCAACTTGTTTAGAGCCACACCTCTAATTCTTATTCATGATCCTCATTGTTTACAATACAATATATATAGGATCTCATAACATCAAAGACCCCTAATAAATTGACCTAGATTAGACTATAACCTTAATTCCTTCACTAGAATTAGAAAACCATGGGTTGAAACACCATGCACCACAAAACCACCAAAGATGAAAAACAATGTGTTGAAAACTGCTAAAAACATATGCAAAAAACACCATTTTTTTTCCTAGGGGCTCCCCCCCCCCTACAATCCCCCTGACTGCGGGGGGGATGTTGCCCCCTGTGACCCCCCCATGCGCCTAGTGCAACGCAACATGAAGGGTTGTTTTTGCAAATAATATAACACATACCCAACATCCTCCAACTTGTTATTTTTTTTTCATACAGGGGGTCATAGGATTACATAGTCAACAATCTAGGCAAACAATACCCATTGTTTCTCTACACCAGGATAACTTCTTAGTACTCACATACTTCGCCAATAAATCTACAACATTATTCAAAGTCTCCACCTTCATCAAAAAAACCTTCTTGTCTTCAACCATGTCTCTCACAAAGTGGTATTAAACATCAATGTGCTTTGTCTTTGAATTATAAGTCGGGTTCTTTGCTAGGAAGATTACACTTTGACTATAACAATCTATTCTTACTTTTTGTTGTACCAACCCAATACCTAAACACAATATGAAACACACCTAACATATAACACATTATGGAGTCCATCAAGAGCTATGTCGCATTGCTATGTTCATAAATTGGTATGTCACATTGTACTATTAATCAATGCTTATGTTCCATTTCGATGTTCAATTATGTCATATTATGATATTTTAATAGAAATAATTCAATATGTTATGTTACACTATGATGTTCATTGTTATTTACTTATGTTGAATTGCTATGCTTTTCAATGGTTTTATTACATTGCCACATTCATTGATTGTTGTGTCACATTGCAACATTCATCAACTGTTATGTTGCATTATGATATTCAGGTATGTCATATTCAAACATCTCAACAATAATAATTTAAGAGGTTATGTCACATTTCAACATTCATCTTCGTTCACTTATCTCAAATTATTACTCTCATCGATGGTTATATTGTATTGCAAATCTCATCGATAGTTATGTTGCATTGCAAAGTTTGTGATGACATACTATGAGATTTCAATGGTAATAATTTAATAGGTTATGTTACATTATGAATTTCATTTTGGTTGACTTATGTCAAATTACGACCTTCCATTACATTGGGTAATGAACCACATTAGTTTAATTTACTTTAGTTTAATGTTGACTTTAGTTTATTTTGCTAGATTGTCATTAACCATAGTAATCCATAGTTAGTATTTGTTTGGATAGGTTAGGATTTATTGGTGTTAAAGTTTGTTTGTATAAAAAAAATAAGCTAAAAAAATAAATTTTAAATAATGTTAAGTTGTTATAATCTTTGCAATGAAAGTAGACTCGGGGTAGATAAACTAACGGTCGAAGGTCGAGGTAGATCGAAAACAAGTCGAAGTCGAGGTAGATCGACAACAAGTCGAAGGTCAAGGGATTCGATCGGGTAAAGTTGAATTCAAAGATATGGACGACAAGTAAACTGAAAAGAGGTTGAAGTGCGGGCGTGAGACAACCGACTAGATCTTACATTGAACATTCCTTTAGATTCTTATGAGACTTTAATGAAGTATATTGGCACACTTCACAATTATATTCGACATACTTTTCTCTTGTTTAACCCCACTAGTCTTGACGAAGTTTCTGTACAAGTCACTTACCTAGAGAATAGGGGGAAACATGTTCAAGAAGATCCCACAAAGAAACCTTCCAATTTCCCACATAATACTTTTAAGAAGTTTAAAAGGAAGGACAAGAATACAGCTACAGTGTCAAGAGAAGGAGGAAAACCATCTTGCACTCATTGCAAGAAGAGCGGTCACGATGAAGAACATTGTTGAAAATTGCATCCAGAAAAGAGACCGAAATAGTTCGATGGAAAGGGGAAGACAAAGATAGTTTCTATAGTACAACAAGATCTTGGTTCTGATTTAGGAGATGAAGGAAAGATCGCAATTGTTTGAGTACAAGGTAAAGAATCTCTTCATGCTAGTTCTAGTTCAAATGATGAATCTCATTTTGATGAACAAAAGAGGAATGAATTATTTCACATAAGAGTTGTATCTAAACATATTAAGATAGATACATTATTTGATCAGGGTTCCCAAGTAAACTTATTATCTGAATCATTTGTCAAGAAAATGGGTCTTAAAACAAACCACATCTGAAACCTTATCCTCTTGGTTGGGTATGCAACAAAGAAAAACTTAATGTCACCAAACAATGTAGGATAAGATTTTATATTGCTTCAAAATTGATTGACGAAGTTAATTTGGATGTACAATACCACTTGATATATGTGGAATAGTGTTGGAAAGTCCTTATATTTATGATAGAAAAGAAGTCTTCTTTCAACATGAGAAAAAATACCACCTTACTAAGGGGGGAGTGGAATATATTGTTAGACCTCACAACGTGAGGGTAAATACAACACTTGTTAGTGCAGGACAAATGAAAAGACTCGTAAACACTAATAAGATATATGTACTCATGGTCATCAGAGAGAAATATGTTGGGACATCCAACACTTTCCAAGGTTGTGATCCATATCATAAAAAGTAATTAATTGATATTGTTTCTAAGTATGATGATATTTTTTCAGGAACTAGATGGATTACCTCCTAAGAGGGAAATCCAACATGAGATACATCTTCAGCAGGATTCTCCTTTGCCTAATGTGGGCATGTACAGGAGTTCAATTGTGGAGATGATAGAGATCAAGAAGAAGGTACAAGGATTATTGGATCAAGGGGTCATCATGCCCAGTTCATCTCCTTGTGGTTCTCCGATCATGATGGTGCCAAAGAAGGATGGCACATGGAGAATGTGTGTCGATTACCAAGCCTTAAATAAAATCACGGTGAAAAATAGATACCCCTCTTCCTCGCATAGATGATTTACTTGATCAATTGAAGAATGTTGTATATTTCACTAAGTTGGATTTGCGCAATGGATATCATCAAATTAGAGTTGCAGAACATGATGCATGGAAAACTGCCTTTAAAACCAAACAAGGATTGTTTGAGTGGTTGGTTATGTCTTTTGGGCTTTGTATTGCTCTGAAAACTTTCATACGTGTGATGAATGATGTATTCAGACCTTTCATAGATGTCTTTGAGATTGTATATTTATACGACATTCTTGTTTTTAGTGGGACATGGGATGAGTATGTGAGGCATGTAAAGAAAGTATTGGATACTGTGCAAAGGGAAAAGTTGTATGTAAAATTGTCTAAATGTGAATTTGTCAATACTGCACTTGTATACTTAGGTCATATTGTAGGAGGAGGAAAATTGAAAATTGTCCAAAATTGATGTAATTGTAAATTGACCTGAGCCAAAAAGTGTAACCGAAGTTCAAATCTTCTTAGGTGCAATCCAATATTGGAGGATATTCTTTCCAAACTTATCCTTCATAGCATATCCTTTGAATGCCTTAACCAGTGTGAAGAACACTTTTCAGTGGGAAGGACAACAACAAAAATCTTTCGACACTTTTAAGGGAAAGATCAATACCACACCAGTATTAGCACTATTGAATCTTCAACAACATTTTGAGATTGAGACAGATTCTAGTGGATACGCCATGGGTGCAATAATAATGAAATATCATAAGCCTATATGTTACCACTCTTAAACTTTTAACCAAGGTGTTGTTAACTATCCTACATGTGATAAAGAGTTGTATGCATTAGTCCAAAGTGTGAAGAAATGGAAGCACTACTTGTTAGGGAAGGAAACCATTATAAATACAAATCACCAATGCTTACATTATCTTCAAGCACATAACAAATTGCAACAATATCGAAACTACAGGTGGATGGGTTTTCTACAACAGTTTCACTTGGTAATCAAGTACAAAAAGGTACAAGTAACAAGGTAGTTGATATGCTTTCTAGACCTCCTATTAAAGCTTCTGTTATTTTGAAGAATGATTCTTTATCTCATGATAGCTATATAAAACAATATGCTGTAGATAAATATTTTAAAGAAGTATATACAAAGCTAACCCTTGGTGCATAGGTAGAGAGCTATTGTCTGCAGGGAAAGTTACTTTACCATCTTGGAAATCTATGTATTCCTAGAAGTGAACGATTCGATGTAATACGAGAAGATCATACTTCTCTTGTGTCTAGGAATTTTGGGGTATGAAAAACTATGGCTCATTTACAAAGGTTTTGTTACTGACCTCAAATGAAAGAAATTGTAACTAAATATGTAAATGGGTGTGTGATTTGTTCTACTTGTAAGCCAACTAATAGAAAAATGGGGCTATACTCACCACTTCCTACCCCATCCCATCCATGGGAAAGTATATCCATTGATTTTGTAGGGGGTTTACCCATGACCAAAGGGGGTCATGATTATTTGTATGTTGTAGTGGATAGGTTCAACAAGATGTGTATCTTGATGCCTTGTAAAAACCATATCATTGTTGAGCATACTGTTAATATCTTCTTTCATCATGTTTGGGTTCACTTTGGATTACCCACATCCATCATCTCGGATTGAGATACTCGATTCCTTGGGGACTTTTGGACTAGATTGTGGAGAATGATGGACACCAAATTGAAGAGGAGAATTGCTTTCCATCTACAGACCAACGAACAAACATAGGTGGTAAACCGAACACTGATATTTTTTCTTCGAGGCTACTGCAACAAGCGTCCCAAGGTATGGGATAAACAGATACCCTATGTACAACATGCATACAACTGAGCTTTAAATTCCTCAACTCAGAGTTCAACTTTTGAGACATGTTTTGGGTACTTACCAAAAGTTCCTTTGGACTTGATGTATGTGAGATATGCTAATATAAATGAAGATTGAACAGAGGACAGAGCCCACAAGTTCATCCAGAGGATTCAACAGATACACCAAGAAGTCAGGGAATAATTGGAGAAAATTCAAGCACAATATAAAGCTCAACACGACAAGCACAGGGTTGATCATCAGTTCTAGGTTGGAGACCGGGTATGGCTTCACATCAACAAGGAGAGATTGAAGGGTGAAGAAAAGAAAATCAATCCCATTCGTTATGGACCCTTCACTATCTTAGAGAAAATCGGTACCAATGATTTTCGTCTAGATATTCCACCTTATATGTAGATTTACTCAATTGTGAACATTGAGAACTTGAAACTTTTTTAGCCTCCCATGATCATGGATCAAGACAAGGAAGTTTCAATTCCATCAGTTGATGAGTTTTCCCCTAAGTACTTGGATGATATACATGAAGATATCATCCTGGACAGGAGGACAAGGACTTCACACATGGGTGATGTTGATTATCTTCGAGTAGGCTTAAAAGGCACCCATCTAGGCAAGGCAAAGTGGATTGAGAAGGACAAAGTGAGGGAACTCTTCCCTCAGTTACCAGTTGAATGATGAAATATTTTTGGTTCAAAAATATCTCAGTGGGAAGGTGTGATCCAAAAATGATCCAGAGAAGGATAAGAATAACTCATAACTCACAGAAGAAACTCAGAACACTCAGAATCGCTTCAGCAGACAGAGAAAGGGAAAAAATTCAAAGTTCCCAAAACTCAATGAAAATGGCGTGATAAAAAAGAGCGTGTTGCAAGATTTCTAATGAAACAAATGACTCATCAAACAGAGTTACGGTTCAAAAGATATTCACGGTCAAAGATGTGGTCAACCAAGACCAGTAAGCAGGGGACACCTCATTGTCCATACTGCTGACGTCAAGAGTTGACACAGCAGGGTGATGTCATCACACAGATGTTGATGTCAACATGCCATGTGGTAGAGCCACAAGCTTCCACGTGCCACCCACCATTGGAATTTTCAAGGGTCCACGTGGGCCAATCAGAAAGTGCCATGTGGCACCCCCATGAGACGCCATGTGGCACCATCCAAGGAGTGCCATGTGTCCCGTATAGTGGATTGGCGTGACAAAAAGCATCCAGGTGGACAACCGAGAATATGCCAAGTGGACCAATTAGCAGGCGACATGTGGCATCCCCAAATTGCTCAAGGACAACCTGTATTCGAAAATTAAAAGATGGATAATGGAGGGACCCTACCAAATCTGGCAAAGGTATGCCATATCTGGTGACTACTGCTGAATATATAAGTCGCTTGCTAAATTTAGTCAGATTTATAACCACACAACCAAAATGGGAGTCGATGGTGTTTGACCCCGAGATCTCCCCATAATAGACACCTTAACTCTAGCGCCCATACCAATCCACCCAACGATCACATTATAATATTCATCCACCGAGAATTTGTTTAAATTCGAGTTTCGCCAGCCACTATGGAGAGGCATGGACCTACATCAGTGGATGTTATAACCCTAATTTGCACCATACATGCTTACCTGGCATCAGGCCATCTCAAAGCCCTTTTTTGCCAAAGCACTGTTGAACAACTCTTTAAAAAACCTCTTTTTATAAGGGCCCATGCACCCTACTCCATTATTGCACGCATGTACACGCTAGTTGACCTAAAACAACCCGCGTGTACCTACAAAAGCACGAAAAAAGGAAAGTTGTCGACTGAACACATAACTTGGGAAAGTTGCATGGCCGGAAGATTCAATTAACTCACCCAAAGTTGTGTGTTATGTCGGAAACTTTCCTTTTTTCGTACTTTTGTAGGTACACATGGGTTGTTTTATGTCAGCTAGCGTGTACACACGTGTAGTAATGGACTAGGGCGCGTGGGCCCTTATAAAAGAGTTTTTTTAAAGAGTTGTTTAGCAGTGCTTTGGCAAAGAAGGGCTCTGAGATGGCCTGATTCTAGGTAAGCATGTATGGTGAAAATTAGGGTTATAACAGTGGGCATGGATTTTGAGACAGGTACTGTCATTATTGTAGGTTGTAGCGGGCACGAAAATCGAGACATATTTTATCTTGGGCTTAGGAGTGCCAGAGTCAGATCAAAACATGGAGATAGTCATTTTTGGGTAATTCGATGCCACAAATCTAATGGTGATGTTAGTTTTTTGATCTGAGCAATATTTTTGTAGCTTGATTTCAGAATGAGATATGTTCATGTATTTACCAAATTATTTTGTTGAGTTAATAAAAGATCCTACCCATTTGAGAGCAGGACCCAGAGACATAGTCCACTAGGGATGAGCTCAGTTATAACATTTTTGTGTTCATATCTGATGCTTATGTCTCTTCATTTCTAAATTTTCCCTTGTTTAATGGAGCACTTTAATTTATGTTCATTTAATACAATTCTTTATAAGTCACGATGAAAGGATCTCAGATCATGGATAGATAAAGGGAAATAGAGAGGGGGGATATAGGAGCAAAGGAGGTAGAGAGAGCGGGACCGGGGGAGACATAAGTGACTGATAAAGTGAGCAAGTGAGAGAGAGGTCAGAGAGATATTAGATGCTAGAGGGAGGGATGTTGAGAGGGTTAGAGTGTGAGAGCGGCGGAGAGAGAGAGAGAGAGAGAGAGAGAGAG